>JAALXK010000001.1:0-130599 GCA_012977745.1 Fusarium anguioides
CCCCCGCCCCCACGTCACCCCGCCATAGATAGGTTGGTGTGTCCTTGGATCGGCGTGTATTGACTATCGGCCGGAAAGCCGAATGTCGTACAGCTTGATCGGACAAGTGAGAGCCGACTTCATCTTGTGATAAACTGAAAAGACTCGTAGCAAGCTCTTTTCAACCTTCAATCCAACATCTTCATATCAAACATCATTCAATATGGCAGATAAACCAAAAGTTCTCATTCTTGGGAGCACTCAGCGGTAAGTTCCATTCCTCTCCTATACAAGTGAGTTAGAGCTGACATGAATACTCAGGGCTCATGAGGAGTTTGCCTCGCTTTGCGAGATAATAGAAGCCGTGTACCCCAAGTCAACTAATCGATCTGGCTTTATAGAAGAGGCCAAGTCTGGTGCTTTTGAAGGAATTAAGGCTATCTTCCGCTCAAACAAGACCATCAATGCCACCGGCCTCTTTGATGTTGAGTTACTTGATGTTCTACCCAATTCTCTCAAATTTATTTGCCATAATGGTCAGTCACACTAGTTGAGAATAGTTTAAGTTTATTAACTCCCTCAGGTGCTGGATATGATCAAATTCATGTCTCAGAGTGCACATCTCGCGGCATTCGTGTTTCCAACACCCCCACAGCCGTAGATGATGCTACAGCTGATATCACCATATTCCTCCTTATCGGAGCTTTGAGAAACCTCTCATCCTCTATCTTTACTCTCCGTGATGGAACTTGGCGTGGGAACCCCGCACCCGCACTCGGCCATGACCCTCAGGGTAAAGTGTTGGGTATTCTGGGTATGGGAGGCATTGGTCGTAATGTCGCACGCAAGGCTCGTGCTTTTGGTATGACCATTAAATACCACAATCGTAGTCGTTTATCTCCGGAACTGGAAGATGGAGCTGAGTATGTGGATTTTGAAACACTACTCAAGGAGAGTGATGTGTTGAGTCTCAACTTACCCCTGAACGTAAGTCAAAGCTTCATGATTGTATCTTCTGATACCCAATCTAACCCTCAATAGTCTAAGACTCGACATACTATCGCAAAGCCTCAATTCGATATTATGAAGCGTGGTATTGTCATTATCAACACCGCTCGTGGTGCAGTCATGGACGAGGCTGCTCTTGTTGACGCACTCGGGTCAGGACAAGTTGCCAGTGCTGGACTTGACGTCTTTGAGAATGAGCCAGAGGTCCATCCTGGCCTTTTGAAGAACAAGAACGTTCTACTCGTTCCGCATATGGGAACCTGGTCGGTAGAAACTGAGAAACTCATGGAGGCTTGGGCTATGGACAATGTTCGTCTAGCAGTAACGGAGGGAAAGTTGAAGAGTATCGTTACTGAACAGAAGGACTTGCTATAGATATAAGATTAACGGCATATTTATAGACCAAAGGTGAATAGATGGACCTTATTATATCTTTTTTCGTGACTGCAAGCACAAGACTGTTTTGTATATACTGAATATCAAAATGACAGCATAATAGCCATGGAGAGACAATCAAAGAAGAATAGAACAGCAGACATCACAGAAAGAGGCAATATTGTACGAGTCAGAAAATCATTTTTTGAAGTTCTACTCTATCCTGGCCACGGTTGACGGGCCTGCCTGTATCGAGTTACCATTCCTTCCATCCCTATGGGGGAGGTCTCGTCTTGGTCATATCCGTCCGTCCATTCATTCCATTCATCATCCATTTTTATATATCTCGAAGGGGGGAATCATGATTAGCAAAAAAGCCAACGCCATTTTGTTGAAAAAGCAAGATTTTTTTGCCCCTCCCTGCACCCTGCGAGGAGTCTTCTCTGTATTGGAGAGAAATAACCCAAATAAGCAGAAACAAAGAAGAGAGAAGAAAAAAAAATCGAAAAACCGCAGATGTCCTGTAACTCTCCCAACCCATATGCCACGCAAGTTCATGCTGTTGAAACTAGAATTTTGCCGATTGTCATAGTCGACAGAAGAGGGAAAAGTTCGTTACACGTAGGAATCCAGTTGAAGGATCCTTGGGTATTGATTACACACGCTTAGTAGCGGTAGATGTCGGCCTTGAAGGGACCCTCGACGGTGAGGCCGAGGTATTCAGCCTGGACCTTGCTGAGGGTGCTCAGCTCAGCCTGGCAGTGAGCAAGGTGGAGACGGGCAACCTCCTCGTCGAGGATCTTGGGGAGGACGTAGACACCGACGTCAAGCTTGCCGGTCTTGGCGAACTCGACGTACTTCTCACCCCAGGCCTTGTCGGCAGCCTTGAACAGCATGATCTGAGCAAGGACCTGGTTGGTGAAAGAGCAGGACATGACGAAAGAAGAGTGGCCAGTAGCACAGCCAAGGTTGACAAGACGACCCTCAGCAAGGAGGATGATGTGACGGCCGCTGGGCATGAGAAAGCGGTCAACCTGAGGCTTGATGTTCTGGACAGAGGAGGCGTTGGCCTTGAGCCAAGCAACGTCAATCTCGATATCGAAGTGACCGATGTCTGTTTGCAATTGTTAGTGGTGGTCAAGAAGTGAAAGAGGTTTATAGCTTACTGCAAACGATGGCGTCGTTGGGCATAGCCTCGAAGTGCTCGCCAGTGAGAATGTCACGGCAGCCGGTGGTGGTGACGAAGATCTGACCGATCTTGGCAGCCTTCTCCATGGTGGTGACTTGGTAACCAGCCATAGCAGCCTGGAGAGCGTTGATGGGGTCGATCTCAGTAACGAGAACGCGGGCACCCATGCCGTGGAGGGCCATAGCGCAACCCTTACCGACATCACCGAAACCGGCAACGACAGCGACCTTGCCAGCAATCATGACATCGGTAGCACGCTTGATACCGTCGACAAGGGACTCACGGCAGCCGTAAAGGTTGTCGAACTTGGACTTGGTGACGGAGTCGTTGACGTTGATGGCGGGAACAAGGAGCTTGCTCTCCTTGAGCATGCGGTAAAGGTGGTGGACACCAGTGGTGGTTTCCTCAGAGACACCGAAGCAGTCCTTGAGCATCTCAGGGTACTTCTGGTGGACAAGGGTGGTCAGGTCACCACCATCGTCGAGGATGAGGTTGAGCTTCTTGTTGTCCTTGAAGGCAGTGAGCTGCTGCTCGAGGCACCAGTTGTACTCCTCCTCAGTCTCACCCTTCCAGGCGAAGACGGGGACACCAGCAGCGGCAATGGCAGCAGCGGCATGGTCTTGGGTGCTGAAAATGTTGCAGCTGGTCCAGGTAACCTCAGCACCGAGAGCAGTGAGGGTCTCGATGAGGACGGCGGTCTGGATGGTCATGTGAAGGCAACCAGCAATGCGGGCACCGGCGAGAGGCTGGTCGGCAGCATACTTGGTTCGGGTTTGCATGAGACCGGGCATCTCGTTCTCGGCGAGCTCAATCTCCTTACGGCCAAAGGCGGCCAGAGAAAGGTCAGCGACCTTGAACTTGTGGGCGGGAGCAGACATTGTGAATGGGCTTGTGAGGAGGGAGGGATGAAAGGATTGATGAGAGGAGGAAAAGAAGAATAGAAGAGAGGAATGGAAAAGAAGAAAAAGTAAGGGAAGAGGAGCAATATGTAGTTTTGAAGGAAGAATGGATCAAAGCAGATGGAAGACCACCTAGACAACGAGATAAACCAACAATGGGGCGGGGCAGTTCTCTCTACTGCTATGGGCTGAGAGAGTTTGGAGGGGGAGGGGTTTTACCAGGGCCTGACAGTACCTAGTCCCAGTGGGGTTTTTTTTCACGGGCGGTGAGAAGAGATGGACGGCAAAATGAGGGGCAGAATTTTCTGCTTTGCCATTGAGGCCCAGCAATTTTGAGGCGGGGCACAAACGCCGAGACTCGAGTCGAGTAGAGAGCCGATCTCTACGCCAACTACCAGGTACTATACTTGTAAAAGGGTGGTTGGTTGACCCTGAACGATGGTACCTCGAAAACGGATTTGAAGCGCCAAAAGGTACCTCCGAGTGGATCTAAGGGACTCGGAGAATCCACCAGAGAAAAAAATAAAGAGGAGCTTTCTCATGATGGGAAGCTCCTCCAGGTCTTGGTACGAATACGGAGAACTAGCGAGACGACCACGTTGATTTTTCTCGTTCAACCACTGGGTAATTAGTGTCTAAACTCGATACTATCTAATATGAACCGTTTGTTTTTCATCAATTAATTTACCCCTCCGAATTATGCCTATCTAACTTGCATCGTACAGACAATGCCGCGTTGTTTGTTTGCTGACTTACGGACTTTGATTCTTGATATTCCCCGCTCTCGGAAGCCGAGCACCGCTTCACGCGAATACTACGGGTCATTGATCGCCTGTCAGCTATGGTAAGGTACTGTATATGCCGATGCCTAGTACCTTACCTTACCTTGTATATCCGAAGGTTGTTGAGGGATCTTCAGCTCGGAGGTGCCCCTTTGGCTTTATGATCCAGGTATAGACCATCAGATGATAAGACATGGTCGAAATATGAGATATTTCTATAATAGAACTCCTTTGTCTTGGCATATTTATGAGACACTTGGTCTCAGACACAGCAACAAAGACAATAAATAATTCTTAAACGTTAATTGTTTCAATGCTCTTAAACTTGGAGAGCTTGGTTTGCAGGCGCTATCTACGAAGCCAGCTTCAAGACCAAGACTTCAGTCGTGTCCTTCTCTTCATAAACTCTTCAACATCAACATCGACGTATTTCAGGCTGGTCTGGTCCATCATGTATGTGCTCATCAAGTGCTCCTCTCTTTCTCTCAACGCTTTAAAATCTAGACCAGCACTCGATATTATTCCACATTGTCCGGAACGCCGCCAATGCAAACCATCACTGAGCG
The DNA here is from genome assembly GCA_012977745.1 of Fusarium anguioides. Lineage (NCBI taxonomy): Eukaryota > Fungi > Ascomycota > Sordariomycetes > Hypocreales > Nectriaceae > Fusarium > Fusarium anguioides. The sequence continues at coordinate 4,799 of JAALXK010000001.1, forward strand.
TCTCGTATTCCTGAAATCCACCGAGACTTTTTGAACCCCGTCTCGCCCGTTCTCCATTTATTTTGGCATCAAGTTCTCCCGAACGGCAAACATCTTGGAAGTGACGTTGGCTGTGAATCCATCCACCTGCTTGCTGTATTGCTCCACTTGCTTCGCGTTCAACATACCCTCCAGTCGGCTGGGCTCCTGGGGAAGCTTGAACAGTCGCTGCCACTCATCCTCGGGGAGAGGAGCCTGCTTGGCAGCAGCACGCTGGGCGTTCTCTGCCTTGCGCTTGGCCTGCCATTGTGTAATCTTAGTCTGCTCACGACCGAGTTGGCGCTGGTAGAATTGGAAGTTGTTGAGGTCGGTGTAGTGAGACTCGATGCTCTCGAGCAGAAGATCGCAGGTCTTCTCGAGGAAGGGGTCGATCGCAAGGTCGAGGTTGTCGATGGAGGGGTACAGAGGAGGCTCGAGAGTGTTGCGGTTGAGGTCGGCGAGCGATGAGGGCTGCTCGATATCACCCTTAACGGGAGCGGAAGGAATCTGGTGGAGGAAGGTTGTGAGGAGGTGGGAGTTGTGGACGTTGACGGGGAGCTCGGAGAGGATATCCTTGAAGCCGAGCTTGGACTTTTGCAAGCTATTATTGGTTAGTATATCTATCTCCAGTTCGGTATAGTATCGTCATCGTACCTCTCGGTTGTGAACTTGCCCTCCTTGTAGGCACTCATGAAAGCAGCGGACAAACGGAAAGCCCGGAAGGTCAGGTTGCCCTGAGAACTCTTGCTAGCATCATAAACGAGGGCAACAGTGTTCTCGTTGGCACTTTGGTAGTGGAACTGGTTCTCGATGAAGTTCATGTTGACAAAGTTGCCCATAGTGGCACTTGTGTACCAACCAACGTTGTTGGCATCGACGTTAACCTCCTTGAGATGCCGGATCATCTCATTCTGGTAGTGGATGTTGTTCTTCTGTCGGGGAGCAGCAGCGGTGATTTGCGAGGCATCGTTCTGGTGGCTATCGGTGGTAGCGGGGTCGACGGTAGGGAAAGGGAACGTGTTGGTGATCTCGAGGAGACCCTCGCTCTCCATACCAACAATAGCTCCAGTCGCGACGGAAGGGAAAGCAGAAGAGCAGTGCTTAGCAATCTTCATGATAACCTACACCACCAACCTTGGTCAGTCCTATCATTCACCTACTTCAAGAGGGGGTCTCAAAGGCAAAAGGTGGGGCATATTCAACTCACCAGAGCCTCGACTTGAACAGCCTGGAAAGGCGCAGCAGCAGGCGCATCGTTGGGAGCGTCCGCCATCTTGACAAAATTTCGAGAGGAGATATTCACGGGGCCGCGAGAGAAGAAGAGAGGTTCGGCGCTACGATCGCGAAAAAGGGGCGGGTGGTGTTGCAAGGCCTCGAGACTCTGAAGGTGGGAATATCGAAACTTTTCGTGTATTGTGGGTGTTGTGGGATGTTCAGGCGGTGAAGTGCGGCAGATTATATATCCCGCTGCCTGACGTTACAGAGCCGAGAGACTATCTTCATTTATCACCACCAGATTAAGAATTCGACGGCATCAAAGGATATTTCTACGGAAAATTACCATTCTTGCGAACAAAACTCACGGTCTTTGATGCAGAATGGATGTGTACTTTATCTCATGAGTCTTTTGCGATCCCTTCTGAGCGACAGCACCAAACCCTTGTTATCAACCTTGACACCATCGTCAACATTCTCAGCTACGATATTATGTCTTTTGGCTCTGCAAAGCTTGTAGGGAATGCCTCTCTAAGCAACAAAGTAAGGAGTGCTCAAGCCTGACCTGAAATTATTTATAAGTTTAGGTTAAATAAGCTTAGGTACTCCTTAACAGATATTGCAAGAACCAAGCAAAACCTACAAACTTCACATAGTTCGAAGAGACAGGAAATCTAAGCTTTCCCAATTATCTTGTATTTTTATACCGTTTTATCGTCTATCTAGCCAGTTACCCATGTTTAATCAATCTTCTTCTTCCAATAAACGCCATTCTTTTCCCAGCCTTTCTTTTCTGAACTTCAAGAGATCGATATCCAACGCCGCATGAGCTTCGTGAACAAATGGTTTCAACTTTCCAGAGTCTTGAACCTGATACTTTAATCTTTCCAGGGAATAATCTCCCAGCTCTCAGCGTTGTCCCGAATGATGAGTCGATGCTGATCAATTTGCCAGAAAGCGTACATGGAACGAGTTGCCCCAGCAGCTTTTCGATGAGCTGGGCCAGTACCACCTTGCTTAGCATCTTCTCGTGACCGCCAGACGCAGGTTGCTAGGTTGGCCAATTCTGAGTCAGGCTCTCCGAACCAATACCTGTCTCTGTTAGCACCATAGTCATGTGCTATGATTTTGCAACTCACTTCAGAAAGCCGCCGCTAGCCACAGCCTCAGCATGCGCACCTTTGTCGAGACGGCCCAGATCAGTATATTCAGTTGTTTTCTTGATCCGTGACCGGAACGCCACGATGTAAAATGACGTCTCATTAAACCCCTTGCCAGACCCGGCGGCAAGACGCTTCACTTCCTCGATAACTACCGGCCAGTTGAAGGACTCTGTATAAGGCGCTATTGCATAGTCGTCGCGAAGAACATGGAGTTTGCTCAGTGCTCGAGCAAGAATTTCATTTTCGTTGTCAAGAGTGTCGAGATCAAGCAAATGTTCTTGTTCAGTGTATGGTGATTGAACCAAGTACCTCTTGGTTCCAACGACTTCCGGACCGACTTCCGTCACATCGGCTTGAGCGACAGTCTTGGAAAAGACATCGAGTGTCACTCCAGGAGCTGTTTGCACATCTGCGGTTGCCATTTTTATTCCTGTTGAAACTTTCTCTGTGGTAGGGATATCGAATATCTGGTCGAGTCAGGGTGGATGTCCGTGGATATCTGAACAGACACCAGCTCCAGATTGAAGGAAGATATAAGGAATCACGATTCAGGGAGAGACAGCTGTGAGGGGGTCATTGACCTTTTATTGTCACACGGACGGAACATCTCTACGGCCTCTTAGGCCATCAAGCCTTGAATAACGTGCTTAATCGCATCATCCGAGCCAAACGACGACACAGTTGCACATGTGGGTCGGTGAATACTGTCAAAGAGTGTTCTGCCGGTAGTTACTTGTTAGTGCGGATAGACGGGCGTCTCAAGACATGACACTGTTCGGCCCAGACCGGTCAAGAGTGTATCCCTGAGTCAGCCATGCCTTCTATGGAACTTGGAAGGATTTTTTGTTTCGTTTTGTCAGGAAAGGAGGCGTCCAAAGACTAAATTCGAAGTCTATTGGAATGCCTTTCTCTTCCACAGAAACACCAAACAGCCACATGTCGAAAACATCCAGAGGTGTCTATGGCGACTTCTCGCCAAGTCATGATGAAATTTCAGGATCAACTCTACAAGAAATGAGGGCGATCCTTCAGGCTTCACCGCCAAAAGAAGGCCCCGATAACCGTTTCCCCGGCTTCGGCTTCATGCAGAAACACGGAGGGTCGGAACAATGAAAAAGAGAATTACACTTTTGTGTAACCAGGGGTCCTTGACAGAAAAGGCTGCATACTAGCGCAGGCCAAAGTGCAGTGACATGTGCGGTTGGCGCTAACAGACCCCAACTGACAATCTTGACTTACAACTCTCATGCAATACTACATTCAGGTCAGCAGGTCACTTGGAGATGTAGTAATTCTTTGTTTACTCGAGAGAATCAAGAGATTAGTTTACGTACTACAGTCTGATATTAATCTATTAATCGTGGTATTCATAACTTGGGAGACCAATACAAGTCTGTCTCGGATTGTTGCATATAACTCTCCTGAAGGCGTCAGAACCTAAGAGGATGTCGACATAAGATCTACGATCGTATTCGTTAATCTTAAACATTACTAGCAATGGAAAGTTTTAAGTTACTGAGACTATACATGACATCTCAACTCATTTGTCAACTCATTCCAAAGTCAAATAAAAGTTAATATCTTGAGATGTGGTTGTCTAATAGGTCTGTCACCACTTACACCTCACTCCATCACAACGGGCCATCATCTTCCGCATCTGGCTTTCCCCTTCTCAACCAAACCTTAGCCATCTCATATGACCCCAGGTATAGTCCACTTCCTAGCATTGTCCACCCTGACCGCAGAGCCGCACCCCGGAAGAATCCCCGCACTCCCCTCTCATGGTAAACCTCCTTCGTCACGGTCCACGGTCCCTTCTTAGGCTGCTTTCCTTCTATTTTGGCGGCAACCTCGCTCTGACTCTGACTTTGATCTCCGGCGCTCAACATCATCCTCGTCTTAACTACATCACTAGGCGTTGTTATGAATGCCGCTATGGACCCTGCGCTTCCGGCGCTTAGTCCGGTAGCCAGGCCCGTCTCGATGAGGCCCGGCTCCGAAGCACCGGAACCTCGTGAGTTCCAATATGTTGCTCGCACGTGCTCGAAGATAGGAAACTGAAGAGCTGTAAATGGTAAATTACGTGCGACGAGTGCTGTGTAGCCTGTAAACAAACGCCGTGATACACCATCACCGGCCAGCTGACGGAATGCTTGTAGTGAAGTTGACGATCCAGATTTTGCAGCCCCATGACTATTGCTCTGTAACATCTGAGCATTTTGTTTAATGACTTCTGCTGGTGCGAGGACTAAGCAAGATGCCATTTCTGCTATTCCTGAGGCTGCTGAATGAACCAATGGTTTCGGTAATGGTGTCGCATTACCAACAACTTGTTTGGCACTTTCATATGTCGAGAAGAACAAACCGGCTATGAACTATATCAGCTGGACTATTTCTCATATTCATGTGTTCATAACTAACCTGCTGGAAGAGTGGCCAGTACTACACTTCCAATGCCTTGGTATAGACCTCGCACAGCCCATATCTTCTGTTTTGAGCTTTCGGAATATGTCTTGATGTAATCTTGACTCTGAAGGCGAGTCTTGATGGTGTCGAGTGGATAGACCAAGACGTCTACCGTGAATGCTGCAATAGCACCAGCCTGTTGACGTGTAAGTATATCATGGATACCGAAATAGATAATTGAACTTACAATGTATATATCTGACATTTTGACACTGAGAAGCACGATAAATTCTTATCATGAAATGAAATTTTGCCAGGCTTCGGAGCGAAATATGGACTCTTACACCATGATCCTGGTGATGTCATGGTTGTGTGTCTTATATCCACTTTCAGATTACCCTGCACTTCAACTCATCATGGAAGTATTTCTCGTTCATAATAAGTCGATTATTTCAATTACAAAACGATGACACATTTCTGACCATGGGACATAATTCTTTAGTAGAAACCATCGTTAAATTCCAAGTATCTCACTCATTTGACAAGAAGTCTAACTGAAGAAGCAACATGAATCAGCTACTTTTGTAATTAAGAATGTATATGATCCCATCTCTTGACGCCAGCCCATATACAACTCCATGATTCAAGCAAGCAAGCCGCGGCGCTTCCCCTGCCGTCTATGTGACTGACTGACTGACTTAATGACTCCAAACGTCCCAAGATAATAAATCACCAAAATGCTTGCGTTTCCCATCTTTATGGCATGTCCTCTCTTCTATCATGAAACCGCGCCGTAAATCAGTTGACAAAGAAAATCATAGCTTGCTCTTCACAGCGGGAGCTGTCTCGTTGACTACTGCCACCACCACACAAATGTCGTCAACTTTGCCGCCGTGCCAGTTTTCTTGGGGATAGTATTTGTGGACCTCCTTGGCGAATGGTCCGTCAAGCTTTGTGTTGATGCTGGCTCGCTTGGCCGCTGTCACGATCTCGGTAGCGAGTGCACTCTGCAATGTTACTGTTCGTTTGCCTTCGGAGGCAGCAGGAAACTCGACAAGAGGCTCCAGTGTATCTGCCACACGAACACCACCTGCATCCGTGTTCACCCATGCACCTGTGGATACCAAAACTCGGCTGGCAATTCGGAGGATATCCTGGTTGAAGAGGTTGTCTAGAACTCCATCGGTCGCAAGAACAAGCACATCGCCATGGCGGAGTGCGTGTTGGGTAACGTCAGCATCCCGAGGAAGGTCGCTGAGCTGGGCACCACCAAAAGCAGCCATGCGAGCGGCAACGTTAGGAGGCACAAGAGACAGTTGGAAAGGCGTGTTGAAGGCGTGAGTCTGAGGTTCAGAATATGTGTGAACACCATTAAGTCGAAGTTGGAGGAAGCCGGAATCGCCAAGGTTTGCAACGTCCAAGTTTCCATCTGCTCCGGCGATGGCTACACATGCTGTGCTGCCGCCAGCATGAAGACTGCGATCGTTGCAGATTGCGTCATATCCCTTCTGCATCAGCCTTCTCGCCGTCAAAGGGGCCTCTGAGCTGGTCTGGTGTTCGTGGGCAGCCAATGCCATGTAGTCGCAAAATCCGTGGGAAAAGTCAGCGGGATCGACACCAGAATCTACCCAACCCCCAACTCCATCAGCAACACCAAAGGCTACTGAGCCAGAGTCATTGACTCGGCTGACAAAGAAAGCATCGTGTCCAGATTCGGGACGGGCGGAAGGTCGACGGTTCCGAGGTGGCTGAATTCGATTATACGGGTTGAAGTGAAAAACGTGAGTGGAGGGGTCATAGGGTCTATCCTTGGCAATGAAGGAAGATGCGACATGGTAAGAGAATCTGGATGTGTCGGTCGAGGTGGAGTAGAGTTTGGATCGTGGGCACGAGGTCATTGCGATATGAGGACGGGTTCGAAGTCGGGAGCAGGATTGCACCGGAGCTGGGTCAATTAGAATCTTGAAGCCCCGTATAGACGATGCGACCAACCTTTAGCAAGTGTTCGCAATGAAGCCGCAGCGAGTCGGTTGTAGGGTGCAGCCATGGAGGGCTAGAAAGTGGATCGTACAGAGACGAGAATCGATGCGAATATTGACGGTTTTCGAGCGGCGAATGGCGAGAAACTTTAGATATTGATAATAATTAAAATCCGATAGAAATTAGAGAGATACCATCTTTGCCAAGGGAATCGTAAGAGAAAAAAAATTGTGTCATGAGAGAAGTGGGATCGCGAACGGAGAAACAAAGTTGTTGAGCGCCGATTTACCAACTTGTTATCTAATCGTGACTGGTCCAACCAAACAAGCAGCCCCTCCAATGTCTGGCCTTCCACAGTAAAACCTAACCAATTCCTCGGAACAAAGACGCAGGGGGCAAGCCACAGAAAACGTAACAGAGATGCAACAATGAGCGAGGCGGTGCAAAAGATGGAAAGCCACATAGACGGAACTGATTGTCCGTAAGTCACGTGCTTTTCACAAGGCCGGCCGTTCCTACCAATTCTCGTTCCTGCCGAAGTTGACAATCGCTAATTTCTGATTGGTCAAGAGGTAGCCGCAAGTCCCAGAGTTAAGTGCAATAACCGAGGAAGGTTTGTCTACCCAATACATGACGCTGAGAACCTCTTGATACGCCACCCTTTGCGAATCGACAATTCAACTCTATCGGAGGAGATTGTACGGCATTTCTTTTCTGTCAATTGTCTGATCACAGTTTGAACTATACATTGTGAAGTTTGACTGTCATTCTCCTCCGGTTGCCAGTCGCAATTGTATTTCCACGACTCAATTCGACTCGAGATAATCTCGTCGCCATGGCTGCTCTTCGATCTTCCTCCCGAATTGTCGGCGCCGTCTCAAGGACGGCTGCCCTTCGACCCGGTGCTGTCTTCACCCGATCAATGGCTTCAGTCAGCGAGCCCCCCAAGGACTCTGACTCCAAGATGAAGTCCTTCCAGATCTACAGATGGAACCCTGATACCCCCAGCGAGAAGCCCCGTCTTCAGACCTACACTCTGGACCTCAACAAGACTGGACCTATGATTCTCGATGCCCTCATTCGAATCAAGAACGAGCTTGACCCTACTCTGACCTTCCGACGAAGTTGCCGTGAGGGTATCTGCGGTAGCTGCGCCATGAACATCAACGGACAGAACACTCTTGCTTGCTTGTGTATGACCCCCCTTCACCCGGGTCGCATGCGACATGTGACATTGAGAGTGAAATGCTAATACATATACACAGGCCGAATTCCCACCGAGGCTGCTTCCGACGTCAAGATCTACCCTCTTCCTCACACCTACGTTGTCAAAGACCTTGTCCCTGATTTGACACACTTCTACAAGCAGTACAAGAGCATCAAGCCTTACCTCCAGCGCGATACACCTGCCGAAGACGTACGACCCCTTTCTCGCTTACAGATACTCACCTTTACTAACCCAATTCACAGGGCAAGGAGTACCGACAGACCAAGGAGGACCGCCGCAAGCTCGACGGTCTCTACGAGTGTATTCTCTGCGCTTGCTGCTCTACCTCATGCCCTTCTTACTGGTGGAACTCTGAGGAGTACCTTGGTCCCGCTATCCTTCTCCAGTCTTACCGATGGCTCGCCGACTCTCGTGACGAGCGCACCGCCGAGCGAAAGACCAACCTCGAGAACTCGATGAGCTTGTACCGTTGCCACACTATCCTTAACTGTACCCGAGCCTGCCCCAAGGGTCTCAACCCTGGCAAGGCCATTGCCGAGATCAAGAAGCAGATGGCTTTCGGCAACTAAATACGAAAAACCACAAATATGGTGCGAAAACGAAGTGACGATTGGAGGTGGAGGGGAAGCGAAGAGATCTGAAGGGTTATCGCAGAGTAAACTCTGCGTATGAGATTATTAGGACTTTAACCCTATGTATAGGCTAGATGGATGGGAGTTCCACGTTGTGTTCTGATAGCTAACTTGGCAATATTATTTTCTTGATCGTTCACCCCTATTTCCGGAATTGCTTTTAAGAGGAATTGATTGTCCGGCCATGGTGTTTCATGTTGGCAGTATATTATATTTGCCGTGGGGCCCTACCGGATTTTCTTCGACTGCCCACACAATATCTTTGAGCGTCCGATCCATTGATAGAACGGAAAAGTTGGTTGCAACTATACATTGGGTTATCATTGATGGCTGCGAGTCTGAGAACAAGCTGTCTCCCTGCAAGAAAAAGCCAAGAACAATCCGATTGCCCTTGCAATGATCTGATCGCTTCGATACGAGCTCCTCGAAGATCAATACGCGGAGGACGATCAACAACATGTATTCCACGAGTTTATTCAAACATCACCACAGAATTCGACCAGACAAGCAATACTTTCCTTTACACGGTGTAGATGTCCATAAACCAATGTCAATACTGCGATATTCATCAGTCTCTGGCATTCAAATCTCAAATATCAGAAGTTGGTGTAAAGAGACGGCTTGACTAACATGGCTCAGAATGGGGCCTTGATTGCATGCATTTACGTACAACGAAGCCACATGCAAGACTCGTCAAGATTCCTCCCAATAGTGATCAACCGCTCTGCATCAAAAGTTCTTTTCATAAAACAAGGTCGACAATGAATCACGAACAGCTTTTGCAAGACTCCTGCTACGGATATCTCAAAAAATCATAAGCTCGCTAGTATGCTCATGACGCTTTTGCTGGCGAGCCAAGACACTGTGCTTCTAAACTTTTCCAGTTTATCAACGGTACTGGGTCTATTTTTGAAGAGAACTGAACTTATTTCTTACCGTTACGTTGCACGATCGTTGTGGCGTCTCACGAATTCTTAATCCTTGGACTGTGACTTGTTGGACTCATCCTCGTATACCAGCGATCTCCGTCAGCCTCAAGTCTTTGCGATTGATCATATGCTGCTGCGAATATCAGGTCATTGGACTTTTTTTTGCGGCGTATGACCTGATATCACAGGCACTGGATCAAATATAAAAGACTAACTTCCCTCTGTCATAAAAAGCGCAATACTGGAACAACATCTACAACTCAACTACTGAGACTTCACGATGCTTTTGAACACTCTCATGACCGCTGCTGCTCTCGCTGTCCTTGCTGTTGCAGGGCCCTGTAGCACCTCAGTCGATTGTCCAGAACTATGCATTGATGGAATCAATGATTGTGGTGTTCAGTGGGGAGGGTAAGTTATTGAATATCCTATATTGCCTATATTAGAACCATCCTTCAGCTGCTAACTTGGTAAGATGCTATAGTGTTTGCTCTCCTGAGATGTCTCCTACACCTCCACCATGTGCAACAACCGATTGCCCGACGGTGTGCGTGGATGCAGTCAACAAATGCGGTATCAAGTACGGAGGGTAAGTCACTAAGAATCATACACTATTAAAGTATTCCAGTTGTTAACATGAACAAGATGTTACAAGATTTGCTCTCCTGAGCTGAGGCCTACACCACCACCATGCCCGCCCGTCACCACTCGCTATCACACTTGACCCTGGCCCAACGGTCAAGATGTCTTAGTTGATAGGGATGTTTCAAAACTATTGCGATGGAATTAGGCGGGAAAAGGCGAAGGAGTAGTTACTTCATACCACAAACCTCAACCGGAATAGCATGTATGCATTCGAGGCAATCTTCACCTATTTATTAAAACACTGTGGTCTATACAATATCTGCCCGAATTCTTCCTCCCACTAGTAGTAAGCGTTGCCTGGCGTGCTCGGGGTTCGTGAATAATCATCAACCGTTCCTGGGAAAGCGCCGGGTGCTGAAGGTACACCCTTGACATCGTCGTCTGAGCTCAAGTCATCAACATATGCATCGTCCTCCTCTGGTGGCGCGCGCATGGCTTCAAAAACATCTCTGTCAAGAGTTGGGACCTCGTAAGGCTTGAGTGTGTGAATTTCTCGTCCTGATGGCATCTTGCTCAGCAGTGTGTTTATGGGGGGCACAACTTGTGTATTCATCTAAGAAGGAGATTAGTGAGTATTTTCGTATAGTTACCGAGTGACCTACTGTATCGTTGAATTTGTTCCATTTAGCATCGAGCATTTCAAGGACTCGAATCTCCTCCAATTTGCCAGCATCACTACCCCATGCAGCCTCCTTATCCACACGACGATCTTCGCGTTTCTCTGTAAAGTCTTTCTTCAACCGGCTGAAGCTCAGACCCTTCTTGCTGTTGTCCTTGGCTTCAACGCCTAGCTCAGAGAGACCAGCGCGAACCCATCCAATACCGTCTGCTACCTGGCCACCTAGCTCAGCATCAATTCCAAAGAAACGACAAGCCCGAGCTCGAGATGTTCGACGAAGATCTTCTAGGTATTTTAGAAGAGCGCTATTAATCTTATGCGAACCAGATCCCGCTGTACTGCATAGAGATGATGCTTTGGCTGCATGTTCTGAGGCTGCTAAACATAGTCGAGCATAAAGATGGGCTCGTACTTTTGGAATTTCAGGCGCTTTGAACATCCATTCCTTATCGTTCTTATTTCGATCTTGAGCGACTATCGCTGGGTATGGGTCATCTTTGAGGACAGCAAGTAATGTAGCTTCAGCTAGTGCGAGAGAAGATAATGCTCGAGCTGTATCTGGGGCAACATCAGGACATGAAGGGTTGGCTGTGGCATGGTCTCCTCGATTTGCTAAATAATCGTATACTGAAGCAGCTTCAAGGAGACATTTTGTTGCCGTTGTGACTGCATTTGATCGTTCTTGGGCCCCAAGGAATTCGCTACTGGTTGAATAGAGAGGTTGTAAGGCAGAACGAGATGTAAGAACATGAGAGAAACCTAATGTCGAAACCACAAAGGCAATCTCATGTTCCAGAGATGATATTTTGACTCTAGCTCTCTCACGTCCTGGAACGACTTCGCCGGACAATGTTGGTCGCCATTCAATAACTGGGGGTGTCTTGAGTGTGACGATGGCATCGCCCTTGTTACCGAGACCTTCTTCCACTGCTAGCAGATAAGGCAGATAACCATTGACACTGGATATGACTGTATTTAGATTTGAGACTTGGGAACTTGGAGGAAGTCTTTTGTGCTTTTTCAGAGCATCTCGAACTACCCCACGATATGTGCTGGCGTTGAGGGGCAGTGAAGGATGAGAATCGGAGCTGAAGCTAGATGAGAATGAAAAAGCTGAAGTTGTTGGGAGGATGAAAGGAAAAGGCATTTTGAAAGAGAGGAGTGAGCCTTTCACTCTGAGGTTGTTTAGTTAGAGATTTGACGAAGAAAAGAGAGAGAAGATCAAGTTTTCGGTACAATTTGTTTGCCAAGCTCTTGTCCAAGCCTGACGGTATCACCATACTGTGCGTAAATATACTCTTTACACACTGTTGTAGTGACGTCTAATGGCTCCGGGCTTCGGAAGCTCCTTTTCGGCTGCTGTTTCAACTCTAAGCTCCACCAAAATTTCCAGGGTCGCATGTCATTTAGAGCTTTGCTACAGAGCTCCACGCTCTCTCCTCCTCTTTCACCAACCAAATCATTCCAGTTCATGACAACTTTCACTCTCTACAGGTGACAATGGCTGGACCTTCTCCGTCACCACACAAACCCCGTCGCAGGGCTGCTGCTAAGAAACCTGGCAATGGCGGCGGTAGCGAAAAGATACCTCTACGAAAAGAAGCCCTAATCAAAGCGCCTGCATTTCCCCTCGCGGCGTTTCTATGGCCTGCACGTACTTCCTCGTCGCAATGGGAGGTTCTACCTGTTATTCTCATGGTAGTCGGCCTTTTTAGATGGGTTGCTAGTTTGTGGGGATATTCTGGTAAGGATGAATGCTGAAGCGCACCATCATGACACCTTTCGCTAATATCGAGTCCAATTTATAGGGTTCAACAAACCACCCATGTTTGGAGACTACGAAGCGCAGCGACATTGGATGGAGGTCACGACACAACTTCCCATCTCACAATGGTATTTCCACGATCTTCAATGGTGGGGTCTCGACTATCCTCCTCTTACTGCCTACCACAGCTGGCTCCTCGGCAAGATTGGCACCATCATTGATCCCTCATGGTTCGCGCTCTTCACCTCTCGCGGAAACCAGGATCCCACTCTCAAGATCTTCATGAGAGCTACCGTCATCATCTCGGAGTACCTCATCTACGTCCCAGCCGCGATTGTCTTCGTGCGACGATACAGCAGACTACAAGGGGTTGCCAACTGGAACGCATGGGTTGCGCTCGTCGCGATTCTGATGCAGCCTGCAGTTATTCTTATCGACCATGTTCACTTCCAGTACAACACCGTCATGCTCGGATTTGTCATGGCGAGCATGTCGAGTATGCTGGCTGAGCGGTACAAGTGGGCTGCTGTCTTCTTCGTTGGTGCGCTGGGATTCAAGCAGATGGCTCTGTATTATGCCTTCAGTGTCTTCTCCTATCTCCTAGGCCGATGCGTTTACCCTCAACTCAACTTTACTAGGCTTTTTGGAATTGCTCTTGTCACGGCTATTTCTTTTGCTATTCTCATCCTACCTCTAGTTATTGGTACAGTCTACGACAAGAGCCAGGGTGTTGATGCGCATGGTGGCTCCAAGGATTCTCCTTCACTTCCTATACTTCCTCAACTTGTCGATATTCTTGACACAAAGGCCTTTTACTGGCCCATTGTGGAACAGTTGGTTCAAATGGTCCACCGCATCTTCCCATTTGCTCGTGGCCTTTTCGAGGATAAGGTTGCTAACTTTTGGTGTGCTGCCAATGTTGTTGTCAAACTCCGAAACTGGCCAACTCCTCTTCTACAAAAGGTGGCTCTCGGTGCTACACTTGTTTCGATTATTCCACCCAACATCATCCTGTTCCTCCGACCACGCAAGTCGACACTGCCTCTGGCTTTCGCTGCTACTGCTTGGGGATTTTTCCTGTTCAGCTACCAAGTGCACGAGAAGAGTGTATTGCTTCCATTGATGCCAATGACTTTGCTCCTGGCTGGAAAGCATGGCTTGAACAAGGATACACGAGCCTGGGTGGGTTTCGCCAACCTTTTGGGAGTTTGGACTATGTTCCCTCTTCTCAAGCGAGTTGACTTAATGATTCCATATGCTGTCCTGGCCTTCCTCTGGTCCTACCTGGTCGGTCTCCCACCGACCTCCATGAGCGCCTACTTTCAAGAAGGCCAAGCTCCTTGGTTGCAATGGGGTACAGTATTACTGCATATGCTGTTCTATGCTGCAATGGGCGCGTGGCATATTCTTGACAGATTTGTGCCACCTCCTGTCGACAAGCCTGACCTTTGGGTTGTAGCTAATGTCGGTGTTGGTGCTGCTGGTTTCATGATCTGCTATCTGTGGTGTTTCTTTAAGCTTATCCAAGAAAGTGACCTACTACCAGGCAGCTCAACGAACAAGGCGGATAAAAAGAAGGCCTTGTAGACATCTTGCTCTTTATTGTAATAGACTTGAACTCTTCTTTTTTTGTTTTTGTTTAGCGACATTCCCCACCTGTGATTAAACTGATAAGAGCTGGGACTGCTTATTAAAGTCAGCTTGTTACTTTCAAGTTTATGCCATGTTATTCATCCCTAAGACAACTCAATTTTATTGGGTCTAATTGCTCTTTTGAACAGTGGGAGGACTTATTCGTACTGCAACAGTGATTGGCTTGGAGTGGGAGCGTTTAAGGGGCCAGACAACTGCAGTGTGAATATCAGCAGGAACCAGGCCCTGCGTTCTCTTACTGATCTATCGCCCGAGCAGCTTACAACGAGACATCGGCGGGAACTACTTGAGTTATTCGGAGAACGGCTCTTCCGGGGGGTTGGAGGTAAGAGTGACAGGAGTCTACAAGTCATCCAAGAGCTTTGCCCGATGAACTCAGCGTGATGATATAAAGAGTACCACAAAGAAAGACATGAATAGCACAGCTTATAATGATCGAGATCGACTAGTTCTGCTTCCTGAGCCTGTGGCAGTCAAGCAATACGACCGTTCAGGGGTAAACCCAGCGCAACGTCTGTAAGCCTTAAGACCTTATGGATTGTGCTCATAAGCATAACTCACCGTGGATAGATGATTGGACAGATGATTGGACAAGGGATGGCCAAGTTGAAAAGTTAAGATCAGACCGAGAGGGAGTTGTGTTCATCTTGTTAGGCAAGCAAGCAGACAAGGGAACGTTGAGATCATGATGCCCTCCTGTACAAGAATTTAATGCACAGCGAATATGCCTTCGCCAGAGAATAGTGGCGCAAGAGAAAATATTGTCAAGAAATCTGATCTTGACATCGGTATTAGAGTGCATCGTATGCCAGAGCCCAGTGGATTACTCCTCTTCAGTAAGCGCTGGCATTTGCTTACTCAAGTTGAAAGAGCCGATCGAACGTGGAATTTGAGATAAGAGAAAGATCTAAAAAAGAACATGTCGGTATTCAGATGCGGCAGATGATTAGATGTTCATCTAAAACAGACTCCCGGTAGAGGCGCAGTCTAGGCCAATATTATTTTTGACTCCAGCACTTGACTGGTAGATAGCACGGCCTCATCCTCTTCGTATTAGAAAGGCTTATGACGGTAGATTCTGGCCCATGATCAAGAAATGATGACGACAAAGACCTTAGCAGCTTAGTTGAGTGGTTGGCATTGCCACTGAAGACTTACCATTGCCTCAACAGACTTTTGCCTATTAAGCTTTCTTTAAAATGACAACTTCATGACCGAAGAATACCGGGACGACAGGGGAAGCAGAGGCCTAGCATTATTGGTGTGTTTCTCTTCAAAGCCTCGCCCGGTTTGAGACTTGAGAGCTTGAATAAGGGAGATACTTGTAGATCCCTCTGCATAATATGTCTCATGTGGAAGCTGGAATGAAATGGTGTCCCTGGTTGGTGTCCGGGTATTTGTCAACCTGTTTTGCCTCATCATATCAGATGCCGGGTAAAAGAATGAGAGTCAAGAGGCAAGGTAGGTAGGTATACGCAAGCACTCTCGAGAGCAGACACGGCAATCTATTTCTAATTCTCGTAAATGTCAAAGAGGGGCAGAGTGAACTGACTTTGACTTTGACTTTGACTGACTCGAGAAGCAATGCGACTCTTCAGAGTTAACACCTGCCTGAGAGAGACAAAGAACTCGTGGGGGCCAAATGAATTCGGTAAATAGACTGTTGATCCGGAGCCTGATAATCATGTGCCAGCCCCAGTCACCGAGGACCTTATCTGTTGTTTCTTTGGTGGAGAAGGTAGCATTTTATGCAAGCAAGATATCATGGAGTTGTTCTCCTCACAAGTTTACGGAGTTGATCGACGAGTGAGAGAGAACCGGACCCGAGAAACAAGAGACGAATTGACGGAGTACGGAGTACAAACCAAGGATGATATGATCCTTGCTTGCATTAACCGATCTTACACATACCGGGGATATCCTATCATCATGTAAAGAGAGCCGTGGGCCTGTCTCTAAGCCAGGCTGTGTCCAAAGTCCCAATTTGATCGACGAAGCCAAGACGAAAGCTTATGAAACGTGTCAAGGCTGGAGTTGATGTGGTGCATTCATGATTCATACTACACTTACTCATATAATTTGTGTATGGCTGCATTGACTGTGGTGTAGTGTATAAGGCTGGGATGATTTTCACCGGCCAAATTGCGGAGCAGCCGATCCCTTAACAGGCCAACAAGTCCGAGAGCTTTTGTTATGGAGTTTTTGGTGGTCCAGGTAAAAAGAGGTGAGGTTGAATTAGGGAACTAAAAAGATTAGCGTCCGCTGTTGCAGTCTTGGCAATAAGCAAAAGGATGCAACCAAATTGCAGCTTATTATTTGAGGCTGATGCTGACTGGTCGCATATAGAACATCCCTACATATGACCCTTGATAGTGCTGACTTACAGCAAAGCAGCACTAATAAGCTGACAGTGGAGATTGACTGAATCCTTTCAACTGGAAGAGAATTTCTCACTGTGTTGTAGTTGTATTTTGAGTTAAGTTTAGGCTTAAGCTTACTGTAGTAGTTGCCAACTCTATCTTGAAACTCACGAAGAGACTACACAGTACTGTAGCTGATAATACCACCAACAGCAACAAAAGAAACAGACAAAACTAATGTTTCAAAAACCTGATCTTAATCTCAACAAGGCTGAGTTAGCTACTGGGATCTCCGAAAATCTCAGTGGGCTGGTTGGCTTGGCAAGCTCCTTTGTCCTCCACAAGGTCTGATACACCCCTGCACACTCCAACGAGAGAGGTCCATATACGGATACAGGTCCTTGACAGTGCATATCTCGAGTGTCCACAGATAGAAACAAAAGGACTAGATGGTGGTGTGCTGAACCGAAGCAACCAGCTCAGCCCCCAAGACAAGCCCGAGCCAAGAGATGCTTTCACTTGAGATGGGCTTGACCTGTCAGCCCTCCTTATCCTCTCTTTGTCTAGCCTCCCCATACCCTGCCCTATGGGTTCTCCATGTAACAACGGGAACGTAAAAAAGACGAGGGTTACCCGTTCCGCTCTCTTGCTCTCGCTCTCTTATGCTGTGACTGACCTGTTGCTTGCTGTATTCATTACTCAGCTCTATCCACCTTAGGTTGTTGTTTCTCCTCTTTCTGTTTGCCCGTCTCCTCTCGTTTTGTTTCTGTTTTGTTTCGTCCATCACCTTTATCCTGGTCTTGAACTTGCTTGCCGTACACAAGCTGTTTCTGTTTACCAGTTCACAATGGTTTCCAAGTCATTGTTAGTCCTCACAGCGGCCCTCGCTTCTGTCTGGGCTCAGACAACATCTGCCGATGAAGCTACAGCAACTTCCGAGTCGACTGCGACTGGAACTTCCTCTGGAGGAGTAACAACACATACTGTTAATGTTGGAGCTGTAGGTCAAGCTGAAGATGGTATACACAAACAGGAATGCTGATGAGGATATAGGTTGGTCACAAATTCACACCTAACGAGGTGAAGGCCGATGTTGGTGATATTATCGAATGGCGTTTCTATCCTCCCAACCATTGGGTCATCCGAGGAGACTACGAGAACCCATGCGTTCCCTACGAGTATGTCGACTATAACCGTGTGGGTTTCTCAAGTGGTGAACAAAAGGTTCAAGCTATCACCGACGATGTAAGATCATGGCCCCTAAAGAATCCAAACCACAAGCACTAATCAAAGTTAACAATAGGCTCCCCGATTCCGAGTTCGTGTCAACAACACAGATCCTATCTTTTTCTACTGCGGAGCTCCAGGATCTTGCAGCCGATACAAAATGATGGGAGTTGTCAACCCTGTAAGTTTCACTCATCTCGCTCACGCACTATAACTCATCAATGAAACTAACACTCCGAAGTCCAAGAATGAGACAATCGATGGATGGCTCAAGAATGCAAAGGATGTCGACCGCCAACTACGACCTGGAGACCCTTTCCCATCTGAATCAGCTGGCGACGAAGATGACAAGAAGGATGGAGGTAGCAAGGGTCTTTCTACTGGTGCCATTGCTGGTATCGCCGTTGGTGGTGCTGCTGTTCTTGTCATCGCTGGTGGTCTTCTCTTCCTTTGCGGACGACGAGGTGGTTTCGATAAGGCCTACCGCAAGAGTTTCCGCAACAGCGTTCCTGGCCCTCCCCCTGTTGTCGAAAATCCTTACTCTCCTCACCCAAGTGTCGCTGATCCTTGGGCTGCTCAGAAGAGCCCTGGCCTTGTGGCTGCTCCCTATGGTCAGAGTCCTCCTATCAGCCCTCATCAGTCGATGGCCTATGGAACACACCCTGGAATGGTTGCTCAAGATGGAACTCCCATTTCATACCAGTAAGTTCAGCTTCATTTCTATGGTGTGATTAATATTCTAACTCTTTTGTAGTGAGTACTGCCAACAACCTGTGGCTCATTCTCCCGCTCCCGCAACTACTCCCACTCCCAAGCCTGCTGAGATCGCCCCCGTTGAGCTCCCTGGCTCTCCCGATCCTAACCACTCTCCCCTCCCATCGTACAACAACAACAGCAATAACAACGACGGGAGAGGATTCTCATGGAACGGAGATGAGCAGGCTGCTGCGAAACCCCGATGATCATGCATACAAAACTCAACACGGCAGGTTGTACATATTGCGGTGTCGGCAAATTACTATGCATAGGCGTTCAACGGGAGTGTCATGTTACACGGGAGTTCTTTAGGGAAAGCATTCTGTACTAATGCGGTTTTGTGTTTTACGAAGGCTCATTCAAACTTGACGATATCAGAGGTTTCTAATCTTGCGGATTATTTGGGAGACTTGGGAGGAATATATCAAACCTCACGGTCACGGGCTCGACTAAGTCGCTTACAATTATAACTTGTTATTACTATAAAATCAATAAGAGATAGTTCACAACCTGAAATCATTCATTTTGATCAAACTTGAGCGGTCCACGAGACTGAACTTGAGATGCTGAATTCCAACTAACACTACCTGAACTCATCGATGACGTGGAACGAAGTTAAACTGTTCAAGCTTGACTCGAGACAACAAAGAACGCCGAGTGCTCGTGCTGAAAATAGTTGAGGCTGATGCTCCATCTCAGATCCTACGAGTTCCCCCTAAACTTGATCATCAGATGACCAGAGCAACAGGAGAGGCTGAGGTCATATTTGATAAAACAACAAAGACTCGACTCGACGATTGTTTCAACTTGAATTGGCTAATCAAACTGGTGAAGCAAGCTACGGACATTGCCTAGCCTCACCATTAACACAGGTAACGGCCGAGTGATGATCAGTGCTGTCTGACAAGTGCACAACGTGACTCAAAAACAATTGCAACCAACATGAGACCAGATGATGTCTATGACATAAAGTGATAGGGTAGGTAGTCACTCCGTAGTGAAGATGGTGGCATATCTGTCAGACCGAACAGTCATACAACACAGAGAGTTTGAGATGGGATACACCCAAACCCTAATCTTCACCCAGTTAAGACACAACAGACCAGGACAACATTCACAGAAGAGATCATTCACAAGAGAACAGGATATTCGAAGAGCCGAACCGCCTTTTAATATTCATGAACCGTAATTTATCCCGTCCTTACAGAGACCCAATCCAGCCATGAGCGGCCAATCCATCCACGCGTAAGACATGTAAGAACTGGTGAACAACCCGTGCGTAGCATCTCCGAAATTCGTGAGGTATCGTAACCATGCAAATCCCGAGAAAGAGATCGCTTAGTCGAAGAGACCGAAGCCCATATCCTCGTCGGACTCCTCCTTCTCCTCTTCCTTCTCCTCCTCCTTGGCCTCCTCAGCGGCACCGCCAGCGGCAGCAGCACCACCAGCGGCGGCACCACCAGCACCGCCGGAGGGAACGGAAGCGAGCTTCTCAGAGCCAGCAGCAATGAGCTATATACTGTTAGCATCGCGTGTGTATGTTTACGGTATCGGGTTAAGCTTACCTCCTGGATGTCCTTGCCCTCGAGCTCGGAGATCAGGGTGTCAAGGCGGTCGCTGTCAGCCTCAATACCAACGGACTCAAGAACGGACTTGATGTCAGCGGCAGAGGGGGAGGTGTTGCCTCCGAGGGTGAGGAGGAGGTAAGCTGCGAGGTGCTTCATTTTGAATGTGGTTTCTGATAACGAATTATTAGAAAAAAGTTTTGGAGAGATGATATTGCACTCGTCGAGTAGAAAGTAGTGCAAAAAGAGGGAGACCAGGGGGGATTTATATACTTACATCTGAAGTCAGAGGAGAACACGAGAAATCAATCACTTTAACCGCAAGTTGGGCGGAGACTGAAACCTTCGAGTTCGGTTGGTGAGGTTGTTCGGTGTGACAAAAAGTTGAAAAGTTCGCGACGCCGCAAATGCTTAAGGCCAATTTTGTTCCTGTGGGCACCCTACCCACCTTTAGCGAGGGATAGAATTCACTGTCACGTGTGGAGGGGTTTTCTTGCATTGTCTTTTTCTTAGTAGCTCCGGAAAAAAGAAAGCGGCCGGTTCCGATAGATCGCACCGCCACATCCGTCTCCCACGTGACCAGTACCGGGTTCAGCCTGTGGCGCATTTCCCTGATTTCATGGCCTCGCCCATAAAGTTGGCTGTTGACTGATTCTTTGCTCGTCACTAACTGTATGTTTTTCTCTCCTTTTATTTCGTGATCGCCTGTATTTCAGGCGTATTTGATGAAATTTTCGAGCGAATACGACCACGAATAGGCCTTGTATCGATTCCGCGCCTCACATCACCATAAAGTCTTAAACATCTGCGTTTATAGACGTCAAAAACTGCCTGACGAGTCACAAAAGACCGAGAGAGAACAAGCTTTTCAAGCCGCTCAATGACTCACAATTCACGACTGAGGCTGCTTGTTCCTCTTTGGCTCTGAGGGCTCTAGTCAACTGATCTTTTAAGCTTTTTGACTAATAACTGACGCGATGCCGGTGAGTAACTGACCGTCCTCCAACAAACACTTGTCAGTCAGTATCAGGAAAAAGTTGACCATGGCTCTCAAGATCGGAGATCTCCTCGCCCAGATCAGCGGTGGTGATGAGGGGGCTTCATCATCCCCCACACCGACTCTCGCTCGATCGAACACATTACCCAAGAGGAAAGCAGATGATGATCCTCGATCCAGTCTCTCCAAAGCGCCTCGAGTCACCACGTTATCCAGCAGCGTGGCACCACGAACAACACAATCTCCCACCACCTCCTCAAGACCCAGCCTCCTATCACGACCCGCCGATAGACCGACGCCCTCACAACGACCCCTAAACTCGATGAATGGTGGTAGCAAACCCTCCGTCTTGTCTTCCAAGCCTATGAATGGCGCTCATAGGGTCTCTAAACCTGCTGCTCCTGGCAGACCCTCCCCTGGTCCCTCAAGCGCACCATCTGCGCCACCGAAAAAGGGATCGTTCGCTGAGATTCTTGCCCGAGCTCAGAAGGCTCAGCAGTCGATGGGACAAGTTGGTAAGATCCAGCACAAGAAGGTTGAGGGTGGCGCCATGAAGAAGGTGAGGGATGAGCCACCTGCAAAGGTCGACCCTCGGTTGGCCAAGAATCAGAAATCTCGTCCTTCGGGTCCTGCCGCCCCCTCAGGCTATGCCGGTACAGCAAAGCCAGGTCAACGGAATGGTACGCCTGTGTCCGGAGCCGCAAGGGATCCTCGCAACGGCAAATCTCTGCCTCCACCAAAGGGAGAGCGAGGTAGGATGGCTGGAGGCAAGGCACCTGGAGGTCGAGGTGCACCACCCGAGGAAGAGCCCAAGAAAGTTAAGAAGGCGGCCATGGCAACAACTGGTTATACTGGCACAGCCAGACCCAGGCCAGGTGCCGACGTCGGTAAAAAGAAGGAGGCCCCTCGTGGTGGTGCACTCCTCAGTGCACCAAGAGCCCCTCGTCCTTCACATTCAAAGTCACGCTATGACGATTATGACGAGGACATGGATGACTTTATTGACTATGACGACGAAGAAGATGCCGGTCCCCGATATGATTATAATTCTGACGGGTCGTCGGACATGGAGGCAGGTATGGATGACATCGACGACGAAGAGCGGCAAGCAGAGCGGCTTGCTAAGCTTGAAGATCGCAAGGAGGAAGAACTCGAGAAGAGACTCAAGGCCGAAAAGGAGGCTCGCAAGCGTCAGGCTTTGGAGGCTCTTCGTCGACGCCGATGATTGGAATCATCTCGGTATCTTCCTTTACAATTCTTTGGTCACTTGATCTTGGCTATTACTAGGACCAAGGCATTAGCTACTATCAACCCTGGCCCATCTTTGGGTACTCACAACAACTTTCCTCATTGGAAAATCTCACACAACTATGCGAGCAACGGTCGAGGATTTGTTAGCAAGGGGCGTTTTACGAGTTTGTCTTTATTACAACACCTTCCCGTTTACACATACACACACACACACACACACACACACCTCTTTACGCTTTGCTTCCAACCGGTTTTTTGTATAGGGGCTACATTAGCGACGGAGTTGTCATCTTTCCTCCCATTTCTTCTTTCTTTGTTATGTCCTCACTCAGGGGGTGGTTGCATGGTTGAGCGAGGGTGGCTGGCGATCCGGATGGATTCACAGACAAGGACGGGGCAAAACTACTGGGGCTTTTTTTATTATTTCTTTTTAAAGGAATGGCGAAGTCGATACTGTAGATAGGTATGGATACAGGAGACAACGCTTCAGAATGATATTCTAGTCTAGAAGTAATTGTTAAACCTCACGATACTTTACGGCATTTTATCTTACAAGAACCTTCCCATGAGCGTGGCAACACAAACAACTTTTGCTAAATAGTCGATGGTAGTTGGTCAAGTCCTCCCCTTACAAGCTCACGTTAGTAATGACAGCAACACGCACTTGCGCCAGACAATAACAACATCTTGTTGCTTTTCTACTTGCAGCACAAACCGCAACTTTGCGGCGTTATTAAGTAAACTCGTTTGCACGTTTTGACAAAGACTGTTTGGGCAATGAACATAAGCACAAGTGATAATTTTCCGATTCCAAAATGTCTAGAACTTAGACGCCATTAATGTCCTCGATTCATTCAACGCCTTCTTCCCAGTGTCATCCAAAAGTAATGCGCCCGGAAGACGTCCCAACAAATGTTAATAGTGAAGCCCCTACTGGAGTTCACCAACCGATATAGCCATGCTTTTTAACACCTTCTCGACAACCCGAAATATGCTAGGGCGTGTAGGTCAATCCCAGAGCAGCGTGCGATAAGCCCGACGTTCATAGTCGGTTCTTGTACTCATACATGTTATATAGAGGAACCTAAGTTCCGGATCAGGACAACTATCCATCCATGTAAAGGCGTAGAGCAATAATCTCATGAGCCATATGTTTGGCTGCGTGACGACATGAAAAGAGCACCATAAAGCTATAATGATCAAGGTAGATCATCACTCTTGGACGACTTGCCGCTGGTGCTCCCGTAAGGCCTCAGGTTCCATCCTTGGTACGGCTTGACTCCCTGAGCGCTGCTACCATTGGCACTGGGAATGATGGATGGAGGCGGGTTATGGCGAGGCAAATTAGGCTCTCGCTTGATAGGCAGAGGGGGCAGTGAAGCTGACGCAGCAGGAAGCAGACTTGAAGGGGGAGGATGCGCCGGAAGGTCTGCCTTGACTGGCTTAGCTTCCTGTTTGGCTTCAGGTTCTTCAGGTTCCATGAGGCCCTTCTTGCGAAGGTATTGAATTGACTGAAGGACAGTAAGATCTTCTTGCTCCTTGTCGTTGAGAATCAAGCGTTGCTGAATGGTGAGCCGTCCATTGTTGGCCTCACGATCCTTCATAGCCGCCTCGCGAACTTCAGGATCATGGACGAAGCGGCACTTGCCCTTCTTGCCGCATGTTCCACCAGTGGAATAATATTTGCAATGCTTGGATACGTCGGCTTTCTTGGCCGGCGGTGGAGGTGGAGGAGCGACATGGGAACGACTGGACATGACTTCTGGCTCGTCATCTGAAGATTCCTCAGATGGGTCTCGCATCTCGTCACCTTCATCGCCTTGTTCTCGCTTTCGCTTGATGGAAGATTCAACCTTGCGCAATTGTCGTCTGAGCTTGTCGGCCTGTTTCTCGAGCGAGGAAGCCTTGTCTTCGCCATTTTGTGCCAGCTCGGCATTTTTCTTGGCTTCTACACGGGCCTTTGTAGGGAAATGCTTCTTTCTGTCTGCCAGGAAAGCAGCGACATCTTTCACACTGCATTTGTTAGCCTAGTAGTAGTCAAACGACGTGAACTTGAACTTACTTTAACGTCTCCTGTCCGATCAGATCGGTTAAAACCTTCTCCTCCCCTTCGTCGTCTTCGGACTCCGAATCCATGCCAGGGGTTAGGCCCAGTGTGTTTGTCTTACGCTTCTTCTTCTTTCCCAACGTTGGGGTTTCGGACTTGTGGTGGTTGGTGTCATTGTTGCCATGCTTCTGATGACGCGACTTGTCATTTCCCTGGTGGCCGCCGCGTCCGCGAGAGTTTCCATCTCGGAAACCTCCTCTACCACGGCGATTGTTGTGGCCACAATAACCATCTTGGTGATGACCAGGAGGCGGTGGAGGGCCAGGATATGGAGGGTATTGTGGAGGAGGATAGTGAACAGCCCAAGGATCGTGAGGGTAAGGCTGGCCATAGCCATTAGTTGGTGGCATGGCTTCATGCTCGTAGCCGGGACGTACAGGGCCATTCAATGGAGGTTTTGGTCCATTGCGATCATTGTAGCCACCACGCGATCTGCCGTTGGCGTAATGTCCACCAGGCGGCTGTCCACCACCATTCCATTGGGCTTGGTTTGGGGGAGGAGGTGGCCCTTGATAAGGATAGGCCTGTGGACCACCGTAAGGAGGTTGTTGCGGGTATTGGGAAGGAGGGTATGGTTGGGCAGGGTAGTTGGGATGGTAGTTGTTGGAGGCCATCGGACCTTGGGGATGCCCGTGAGGAGGATGCGCATGCTCTGGGCCCCATTGAGGCTGTGGTGGAGGATAACTTCCTGCTGGTGGGTGCGAGGCGCCATAAAGAGGGGCATTATGAGGAGGAGGATATGGCTGGCCGCTGTACTCGTAATGGCCTTGTGAAGAGCCGTGGTAGTCTCCGCGACCGCCATTATAATGTCCACCGCGTCCCCGGCCGTGATGCCCTCCTCGGCCCTGGCCATGTTGGGGATAGGATGGAGCTTGTGGACCGTAGGTCGAAGCACCACCAGAGGAGGGCGGCGGTGGTGGAGGGGGAGGACCGTAACCGTAGCCTGACATGGTGTTGACAGACAGGTGATGATAAATTTCAAGGATCGAGGTTTAGGGATAGATTTGATTTAGAGTGTACAAGCCGGAAGCCGGATATCGGGTGCAATATTCGAGAGGTGCGTGCGCTTGTAATTGGTTCGATTGATTGTTTGCGTAGTGGCTCGATGGACAGATGAGATTTGGTGTGAGATGAAAGTCGGAAGTTGTAAAAAAAACTTAAAGGAGATGGATGGTAAAAGTCGACACGAGAGATGGAGACGGGGAGAGAAAGAATTGGAGGAGAAAGAACATAGTAATAAAAATAAGAATGTTGTTTTAAAACTCCGACACAGTCCAAGTACCTTATCTTAGGCAATAGCTCAAAGAACTGCACTTCCCCGTTGATGGATGAGGTGCCGCTTTCCAAAAAAGAAGGAACGGCAGTGATTGAAAGACGGGACAGAAGAAGCTTTGCTCTTGCTGTGACGAACTTTCCCTGTACACCGCAGTCGCGGTTGATTTTCTAGTCTCTTTCTAGAAGGCGGTGAGCTGCCCCTGGTCCAGTACTAACTTTAAAAGGCTTAGCTCGACTGACACTCTTTTCCTGCCAAACCCAAGGTTCTAAACACTAGGAAATGATCTGGGCTGGTAATCGTTGTCGATATGACTATGAACTTATTTTCATAACTCTCTAGCAATCTATCAAGTCTCTCTACTCACCATTTCCTCCTTTCAAGACCGCAGTGCTAAAGCTGTCAGCAACTGGTGACCAAAATGTTCATCTTGGTATGTAATGAATGCCCCACCAAACATCTCAAGAAATCAAGACTTATTCATAGGTTGTTTAGACAAAGATTGCCGACCTGGTGCAAATTGCGCCGGAGGACTTCTCCAAACGAAGCATAGACGCGATTGAAGACAATATCAATGCCAAGTACTCTAATAAAGTGAGATTCAAGTACAATATCCCATTTTGAAATCTCAACTAACCAGATGCAAAAGGTTATTCAAAAGATTGGTCTTTGCATCTGCTTGTACGATTTGCAGTGGGCTTCAGAAGGTCTCATTGGTCACGGCACAGGTCTGGTCAACGTAAATGGTGAGACGAAATTTATCTTTGATCTGAGTGTGAGGCTAATAGAAATGTCGCAGCCGAATTTCGCATGGTTGTATTCCGTCCCTTCAAGGGTGAGGTCATGATTGGCAGAATACGAAGCTCTACACCCGCAGGTATCAACTTGAGAACAGATTTCTTTGATGACATCTTTGTGCCGTTTGAGGAACTGCCAGAGGGTGCCGAATAGTAAGCAACCCGTGACCACTTGCATATGCAGATACTAACATCTTTCAGCAACCACAGCGAACAACTTTGGATCTGGAATCTTGATGACGATCGCCTCTTCTACGATAACCATGAAATGGTCCGCTTCCAGGTAATCGATGAGGAGTGGCATGACCAAGCCCCTGCAGGTCCAACACAAGCGGAAGATTCACCCCTGAAGACTCCGTATCGCATTAAAGCCAGTATGGCTGCTGAGGGATTGGGCGTTTGCCTATGGTGGGATGGAGCGTAGGTGCGAATAATGGACAGAAGAATTACGTAAGAACAAGGGCTCAGGAGAATGTGTCACCGCGTTATATTTGGCGTCTTTACATTTGCTCGTTCTATGAATCTACGATTTGATACCCGCCAACAAACGCTCCTCGACGTTATCCAGAACAGAGTAGTGCTCGACAACGTTCAAGTTCTCGGCCTCGGCCACGAACTGCTTGTGGGGGTCCTGACCAGGGCCGCCCATCATAGGGTTGGGCATTTGCTGTGCCTGCATCTGCTGGGCAACCTGACTAGCAGCTGCATCAAGTTAGTAAATGAAGACACTGCAAGGCCATGAACACTTACCATTGTCACTACCAAGGAGAAAGACATAAACAAACTGGAGACCAAAGATGCAGAGGAAGTACCAGCTGATACTCGACATCCATCGCGGATCCATTTCCCTGGTTTGAACACCAGCCTGTAGCATGCTCTTGAACTTGATGGTAATGGGGAAGGGTAATTTCACTACAGTTGTTAACTTTATTCGAATAGGAAAAGGAATTGACATACTGATAACATATCCGCTGAAGAAGGCGTTAATCCAGCTCATAATGAGTGTGTTGGGAATAATCATAGCCATGTTGTTCTTCATCATGCCCATCATACCATCCATGGCACTGGGATCGGACAGAGGGTTGGCAGGAGGTTGACCCTTGCGATCAGGCTCCTTAAGATATGTTCCCGCTTCGTAGTTGGTTGTCAAGGTATCACGTCGGGACTCAAATGCCTTCTGAGAGAGGACATGGTGGTTGGTACGAAGAGCTACACCGCGAGCAAGGAATCGTTGTTCGCGCATAGCCTTTTCATCCTGCTTCTTAGGTGCGGTAGCCATAAGAACAGACGCATAATGACGAAGAACACCAGTCAGGACCATAACAATGGTGATGGGAATAAGGATCCAGTAGCTACAATCTCAAGTTAGTGATTTGGCCTGATGACGGATCGGTCGGGAGCTGACGAACAATAACTGGGGGTCCCTATGAAGGGTTTGTACCGGAACTTGCACCATAGTGTCAACAGTCGAGGGCGTGGGATAGAGAAGGCGAGAAATGCGAAGCTGATGTCGCGTTACAATGAAGCTGTTGAAGATGTGAGGTTCAAGGTTGCTAAATAGCCACGATTCAAGCCAATTGACGCCACATGTGGGCGGAGCTGTTGATTGGTGGCTGTAGGCAAACGACCCTGGTAGAGTTGGAACAGCCACACTCAAGAGGGAACTAAGCTGTTGTTAGTGGTTAGACCTTGGAGGAAGGGACAGCTATCCACATGCTTCAGCCCCACGAAGGACCTCTATACTTTCTATCTGTACTTAGACAACAGCTGCTCTTCTTCAACAACATACCACAATAATCAATTCTCTTGTGCAGGCTATTAAAGACTGATAATTCACCATGGCTAACGCCTCTGAGAAGATCTCGGTCTATAATCTGGCTGGTAAGTTTGACCACTCCTTTGAACCTCTTATACGAGTACACTCTTCTGACACGGTGGCTCCTCGCGACACAGACCTCAAGGGCACCTCGGACGATGCTATCCCCAACTACCTGAACTCACTCAAGTTCCGCCAGTCTCACACTCTCACCGATGTTCGTCTTGCGCTCGGCTACACTGCATTCGGTATTGCAGCTGCTTGTTTCCTCTGGGACTACAAGCTGGGCTTCGAGAGCACCAAATACTACACGGCTGCCGCTGTTATCCTCTATACTATAATCAACACTTCCATGACTCTGTGGATAATTTACCGTGAGAAGGGTGTTGTTTATGAAGGAACTGCACCTTCGGGAGAAAAGGTAAGACGAAACTCGAGCCCTTGCTTCCATCCTTCTAACAAACATCTGCTTTAGATCTCCATCAGCACCAGTACCAAGAAGAACAATGTTACATACTTTGTCACTGTCAAAGTCACCGACAAGGAGTCTAAAACCACTATATACGAGATTCGCAAGCCTTTCAGCGGTTGGTTCGACCAGACGGGTCAATTTGTCGCTGTTCCCTTTCAAGAGCTCCTCGCTAGCGAAGTGCCCGTGATCGGAAAGCGTGATCCTAAGCGTGTAGTTATAGCAAGCGAGTTGTTGGATGCTAGCCCTGATGTTCTTGATGCTGTTCTGGCTGCCAACGCGACTGGTGCTGAAACATCAGAAGTGGCCGAAAAGCAGGGGGGTAAGCGACGCAAGGCTTAGAGAAACGAGATAGAGAAGAGGAATGGGCAGTCATTGTTATGGCGTTTATAGGGAATCGTCTTGATACCACGTGTTGGCAGCATATGCCATTGCCAAGTCAAAACTACTTTATTTTAGCGCAGTTTTTATCAAGGCTGCTTGCCCATTTGCAAAATGTTCCTTTTCCGGCCACCGTATCTATCTTGCGCCAGCCAAGAAAAGATATCAAGTCCCATGACCCAACTCATATTGCCCCTATCTAGAAAACGCCCAGCCTTCTTATTTAAGGTCTACCCATGCCGCTCTGGCCAAACGTGCCGTCTTTCTCACCTCTCGTACTCGATGTCCACAAACCAATGTCAACTGTCGTTGCACTTGAGGTGCATGAGGTATCAAGTGCTGTGAGTCGTATGTCTGTGGTAGATTTCCCACAATCTCCAACGCAAGCTTGCCACATGCACCCTCAGTCTCAATATCATCGGACGTAGAAGACGGCTTGTGTGAGAAGACGTTGCTGCAAATCTTGATGATACTTCGAATGTGACCCTTGCCCTTCTCAGGAGCCTCCGCAAGCGTGTTCTTAATAACATCAAGTGCGGCCTTGGTTTCGAGACCGACACCACTGTTCTGTGCGACAGCGATCGAGATTCGAAGGATACTGTCCGCATCGGCTTCATAGACAGGGAAGTTCATGTGCTTCACCATGAGCAAAACAGCGGTGCCGAAGCTCGCCTTGACTTGCTGGTCTTGAACATCGGCGTCTTTGCCTGTAGCGACCTGCAGCATTGGGCTCACAAGCTGGAAGTAGACCTTTTGTGTCCAGAGAGGCTTAACGATGGCGTAACATTCCTTGGTCAGAGGTTGCTGAGGGGCGATAATCATTTCAAGCCGCCGAGAGAGTTCAGCACCAAGCTTGGGGTCTTTGGGTGACTCCTTTACCACGTCAAGTAGTGCCTTAGCTTCCTTGCCACTATACCTTCGCACCATTCCTGCCACGAGGGCGTAGATAGAAGTGATTTTCTCTAAGTGAGGAGTGTTGTTCTCAGATGCGGACACTGGTAGTAAACCTAAAATTCTTTGTTCAAGGGCTGATACAAGACTGGGGAGGGTCTCAATTTTGTACTTGTTTGCTAGAATCGTGAGAATCGAAAGAGTCACTGGTCTGCTGAAGTTGGCGTCTGCTGTGAACCCACTAAGGATCAACTCTTGGGCAACACCAATGTCGAACTGTTATTAAGTTAGCGAATAGAATGGCTGTCTCTGTACCAAAACAAACTTACAAGACGTGCTACTGCTGAGGATTGCAAAGATTGCAGTATACCAAGAGACAGAACATTGGGGGCTTCGCATGCCAACCAATTCCAAGATGAGCCATTCTTTAATCCTAACTGCTCTTCTGATGCTTGTTGAGGAACGGTAATAGAGTCATCTCGGAAGAGGCTGATTGCGAAAGTTTCGGCTTTAAGTGACGTTTGTTGAGCTTCACTAAGTTCGTGGATAGCAAAGCCTGCAAGAGCAGAAATGAGGTGAAGATATTGATGTCCAGAGACTTCATCAACATTTGTGAAATCGTCGCTCAGGCTCAAAGCTGGCTTTCCTGTCTGGGGATGTGTATCGACGGCCTTGGTTGCCCGACTGTATAGCTGTCTGGCAATAAAAAGGGTGACCAGCAAGAACTCTCCCCTGATCTCGGTTGCTGAAGCTGTCTCAGTAACTCGGTTGTGATATTCAGGAGAAGATTCGGCCGGCTTCGCTCCATCAAGAAGATTAAGGGAAGTGTATGCAGAACCAATATTCTGCAAGGGCTCCTCTTCGATAGAGAATTCTTTGTCAGTGTTCTTTGCTGAACAAGCATCGTTGAAATGTCGAATTGTAGACTGAACAGTAGCTGCCAAAGCACACCAAATTTGAGGATCTGACTTTGACTCTAGTGCCTCAAATAGTTCTGAGAGGAATGCACGAACAGTGTAAATGAAGTGATCGAAACCATCTCGTGGCGTTGAAGGCAGTTCTGAAGAGCCTACAAATGCAATGAGACCTCCAAGAGTTTTGATTGTCTCAACCGCTTCGCTTACACCACCATTTTGTCGGCTGGAGCGAATGATATTCACGCTCTCATCCACTATACCATTGAAACCGCGAGGGAAATGCAGGACGGCTCGCTGAAGTGCCTTAGCTGTATCGTTGATGAGTTCATCACTACCAGCTGATCGAGTGTACCCTGGACCTGACTTCTTGAGGATGGCAAAGAGCGATTCGCAGATTTCTGAACAAGTTGCCTCAGGGAGTAGTCGCTCGGAAGTAGCACCTACGCCGCTGTTTGATATATCAGATGACTTGGAAGGTCGTTGACAAACCAAGACTCCGGCGCCTGGAACTGCTTGGATAGCCACCTTGGTATCATCATATGAGGCATCTGGCTTCGACCCCAGACTGACTGGGTTCTTATAAACATCCTCATAAAGGGACTTGAAGAAACCGTCGATAGCAGCAAAGTCCTCTCGGTCCTCGGCAGACATATCTGAGTTAACAAGCATGAAGCGGGTTTCTAGGATGACGTGCAAGACTTTGAGGAGATCTTGTGTGTGGACGGGCGCCTTTGGATGTCTCAAATTCTCTTTGATGTGTGTGAGAACAGGGGCGGCCATCAAGACAAATGCGCTTGGCTTGGAGCTCAAGACACTGACCATGAGTCGACCGGCAGATGCGGCATACATCGTTGTTGCAAGGTCAGGGATACAGTCTCGGGTGACGGAGAGTATATAATCACGGAGGTTGTCTCCAGTGAGCCGCTGTGTGAGAGCCTTGAGGACTTCCAGGGTTCCCCAGATGGTATCCTCGATTTCTCCATTTCGTACTTCATACTTCAAACTGCTCCAAATTTGGTTGGCGTAGGGAGCAACTGATTTCTGAGGATGGCCGTATTCCTCAAGGCAAGCCTGCATGGTTTTGAGGATATCGATCTAGATTATGTTAGACTTAGTTGCTCCTTCAAAGAAATAGCATGATCGCGTACCTTAACATTGACAGTTACAGCGTCGCCCTGATCTAGCTTACTTAGGAGGAAAGTAAAGACCTTGTCGGCTAACGATTTGTTTGCTGAGAAGCACTTTCGTAGCTGAAGCTTCAACTCCTCGGGGGTAATTGCAACCTGGGATGCTCTGGGGAGTGAGATGGGGAAGTATGGTTTGAAGATTCCATAGACTTCCTCCAATACATCTTGTGAGACTGTGTACTCAGACATGAATAACCTCAGGATGTCGAACCAGACCATTAAACACTCAGGATCTCGCTCGTTTCGGCACAGTTGAATCAAGTCGAGCATAAAGCCAGCAGATGAGCCGTGGGTGTTTTGCAGGTCACTGGCTACTCCAGGGGTCGTCATGAGTAGTCGAATGAGCTCGTAGATCTCGAGTCGGGTTTTCGATACTTGGCGAGGGAAGTCGTCTTTTAAGGAGCAAATTTTCCGGATGATATCGTGTCCCATGTGGCGTTGGAAGGACTTCATGACAACTATTCTAGATAGAGCTCTTGCAGATGGCATGATACCAGCTTTATGGTCGACTTCAAACATGGCTCCGAAGAAGCTGACAAGCAATTTAACTGAGTGCTTGTTAGACGATATAAGAGTTACATCTTAAGAGAGTAGACTTACCTTGACTAGGTTTCAGAATATCGTTGCTAAGGAAATCCAACGTTCTAGATAGAAACTCGAGTGCTATTGCAGTTAGAGACTGTTCAGAAAAGTGCTATATAAGTCAAGACTCACCCTTCGCTCTCGCAGTCCAGTCTGGTGTCTCATTTTCGGCTTCACCACTACCACCTGGCATCCAAGGTTGCACGGCTTCGACCCATCGTGCAACAGGGTTAGTGTTGGCAGCCGCAGTTTGAATTTCTGGATAAATTGTCAGAAGATATTCTCATTTAACAAGGATTTGAAAGTACCATTAGCAGCCTTCTGGGCTATCGCAGTTTGTTGCTCCTCATCATCAGCAAGGACAAATTCAAGAGCCCACTGTCTGAAGTCCGCCATGATGGGCAGTTTCAAGACTTTATAGGTCTCTTGATCGTATATGTTATTATATAAGAGTCAACAAATAACTCAACACCATATAACTCGTATCAGGAAGCTTGTAGCTTTGCCCCTCGGGTTTGCGATACACAAGTGGCAGAAAGTTGGTGCCCACCAAAAGCGGTGAAATTATATGGCGGGGTAGTTAAGCACAGTATCTGACGTTCTTAGATGTGATACCAAAAGACGATAGAAGAATATGAGTGACGTTATGAGAATAATGTTCAGATTTCTCGATACATCTAAAATTCGAGGTTTGAGATATTAGTCTTATCAGATTGGTCCAATTGTTGAAGTCCTCTTTGTCATCATATTCAAACTCCGAAGCCGGCCTTGGACTTGATCGGAGATGCCCCCCGTCATTCCGTAGACGCGGCCCCACTCAAGTATTTGCTTGAGTTTAGTGACGACAGCGAATTTTAGCTTCCTCTGTCATTGACCTCTGATATCGTCAACACAACTACAACTGAGCTAATACGTCCACGACAAGTTTTATCGAATCAATTGGCCTCTCAATATGGCTTCACTACGAATTCCCGCCCTCCGCAGGCTCGTAGCCGCTCCCTTGCGCACAAGCCGAACTATCAACCAGCGACGATGGGCTCAAGTTCACGACATTCGCTTCCTCGCGACAACTCAACCTTCGCAGGCCATCGTCGAGAAGTATAAAGAGAAGCTCAACCAAAAGGCTCAAAAAGAGGGCCTTGAGAGTATCGACCAGCTCAAGGCTGCCTACGCCGATAAGATCGACGCTGAACGCCGCAAGAGTGGTATCGAGATTCCAGTTGGAACCATTCCTCAAGCTCCCGAAACTCCAGTAATTCAACCCAACGCAGACGATCCCCCTGGACAAGATCAGCCCACCCGACATCCTCGCGATCCTCCTACATCTCCTCCTAAGCCTCCTCCAACTGGCTCGGATAAGCCAGCCATCAAGACTCTGAATGACATCATCGACCTCCCCAAGGCACGAGAGCTTCCCGAAAAGGAGCTCACAGCTATTTGGCGTCTGCGACATGCCTCGTCCGAGCAGAACCTCTGCGCTGTGATCCCGACATCTACATACAAGGCCATGGAGGACGCTGCACGAATAGCACCTCAATTTGTCCTCCCCGTGCCTCATCCTGCTCAAGGCGCAGAGATTCACTTCCTCCAGTGGACCTTTGACGCCCAGACTAAGACGAGCACTGTTCTTTTCACACAGCTCGCCGAATACAAGAACCGGGGCGAGTTTGCGCAGCCTCACACAACCGTCACACACCACCTCGACCTTGCCGATGAGCGAGGTCTGGTTCTTATGCAGGGCCAAGTCCTGCCCGACCGAGGTGTCACACCAGAGAACGCCAAGTGGCTTCTCATGACTCTGCAGCGATTCTACGGCGGCTGGGAGGGCGAAAGTGGTGATTTAAGCGGCGAGCGCAAGAATAGGGCTGAGGAGCGAAAGAAGCTGCTCAACTGGTTCGCGGCTGGTGATTCGAGATTCAGTGTTGATAAGCTGCTCGAGGAGGCTGAGCGCATGGGTTGATCAGGGAAAGGAATAGAGGCTTGATATGGACTTCATTTCATGAGTTTGGGATAACATCAAAGAGCGGAGCAACAGCCTAGCTAGGGCAATGCATTGTAGAATAAACGAATACTGTACAAAACTTAATCCAATTCATTATTACAAGACCTCTCAGGTTTGTGTCATGATCTCAGTCTTAGGTTCAGAAGCTCGTCGCATGAGATATTGTGATTGCTGCAATTGTGTAACTCGGAGATAACTCCTTATCTTTGGGATCATTGATAATCGTTATAATTCTATATTTAATTAATCATACGTAATATCCTGCAATTACCTCAATGCCTTATGAACAAAACCATCGCCCCAACTTGAAATCCAACAAAAGGTATCCTGATAGTATTATGTCCAAAAAGCCGGCCGAGGTATCTGCAAAACATGATTCCAACCCAATGCTCTAATCCTTGTGTATCCCAGTATGTCCGTCTCTTTATATGCGTAAACTGATTCGTGTCTATCGTGTATGTTTCTTCGAACGCTTTCTAAGGCTCGCCGCTACTACTCGATTGACACTCTTCCACCACATCTTCTTTGGCAGACACTTTATGCTCTCGAGGCTGTACTGACTCGCAACCCTCAGGAACACGACAAATGTCGCGTACGTCACATGTTTTCCACAGTACTTCACGGACTTCTTTGAAAACCTGGTCTACCGCATCCATAGCCCAGATGACGTCCAGATGCTCGTACTCAGGGATGACCTTGGTGTGAACCAAATCAACGTGAGGTTCACGACCCTTCTCGAATCTTCGGAGCAGCTTCTTTCCGTCAACAAGGTCATCATTACCACAAACCCACATAGCCATGGGGGGTGCTTGTTTGTTGTACCATGCCGTTGAGCCTTTTGGGTGTTTTCGATGGGCTTCGAGGGCGGATGAGGTCCTTGGTGTTACAGGTCGTCCGTCTTCCTTGGAATCCATATGCTCTTCGGCCCTCACAATCTCTTTGGTAGACAAGATGCACTTGTGCTTGGCAAAGCACTCTCGGCCAAGCCACCACCGCATCGACTCGGCGCTGACGTAGACAGGTGCAAATTGGAACATCCGGTTACGTAGGCCGCGATCCCAACGCTCGTCAGTCCAGTCAAACAAAAAAGAGAATACCTTATAGCCGAGCCAGCCGTAGAGACGTGGATCCAATAGTTTGTGCATCTGCATCATGAAGGGGATGAATGCATGAATGCCAAACATGAGACGGAACAAACCGGGTGAGATAATTCGCATAAACTTGAAGTACATTTTGCCAATAAGAGGCCCAGCATATGCGGCTGGAGCAAGGGCACAAAATACTGTCAACTTCTCGCCCAATTCAGGTCGCTGCTCCTTAGCTAGAGCGACAAAGGTTTGAGTAGTTCCCTGAGAATGGCAGATAAGTCCAATCTTCTCGAAACCTGTCTCTGTGATAACTCGAGAAGTCAAAGCAGGAAGGTCGAAAACGCCCATCTGTCGAATGTTCCAACACCACATCCTAGGATCACTGTACTCTAGCAATGCATGCTTGGGCTCAAATCCACAACGGTTGTTACCAAGCCACACGTCATAGCCAGACTTGCAAAGCCAAAAAGCGAGAGACTCGTCATCGTTGCAGCAATAGGCTCCTGAACTTTGTAGGAGACCATGCATGAGCAAAACAGGAAACTTGGGCTTCTGAGATGCGTCCTTCAGCTTCTTTCTTTGATGCTGGAAAACTTCTGGGCCTTGGTCGGATCTTAGGCTCTCTTCCAGTTCGGTGTACTCCTTTGGGTCATAAACATGCCACAAGTCGATTATAAAACCGTCTTCGGTCTGAACCTCAAATGTCTCAACATCGAGTCCAACTCTGCGCGCATAATACGCGACATCGCAAATGATCGGGTCTAGTCCACCTTCGGTTGGAGGAAATTCCTCAGCAGTTTCCACTCTATCCAGCGTCCGTCCGTTTGGTGACTTTTGCTTCCAGGCCTTGTCTTTCTCGCGCCTGGCTTTAGCT
Source organism: Fusarium anguioides (assembly GCA_012977745.1). Lineage (NCBI taxonomy): Eukaryota > Fungi > Ascomycota > Sordariomycetes > Hypocreales > Nectriaceae > Fusarium > Fusarium anguioides. The sequence goes on from JAALXK010000001.1 coordinate 41,592, forward strand.
CTGCGCTTCTCCTCCTCGTAGAATGGCCTGTCGGAATCAGGATCGCGAAACGTCAGCCGGTACCAGATTTTCTTCCAGATCATCGGTATTGTCGTAAACAGTGAACCCAGAACAATAACACCGAGAAACGCTAAGCTCAGAAAGAATGCGCTGATTCGAAAGAACATGCACTGGAGATTGCGCAATACGTTTGGAGGTCCGTACAGCGGTAGTGGGGGAAAGAGGGGATTTGTATGGGACGGAGGCATTTGTTTTCGTAATGTGCTGTTGTTGTTGGACTTTTGTAGTGATGCGCCATTCTGGTCTGAAGACAGCTGAACAACTTTCCGTTGCTCTGGGTTTGCGCTTTCAACATTGGAGATTTTCTCCTCCGTTTCGTCGCCTTCTTTGATCTCAACGCTTTTGGGTTCGCCTTCGAGTTCTTCGCGGAGAGCATTGAGCTTATGCGCCTCTTGCAATGGCACACCTGGAAGTCGTTTTCCATCGGAAGTAATGATGACAGGGTCGTGAGGCGTCACGAACTGCGCCTCGAGAGCAACTCCAGGGTCTTGGCCCGTAGGATGTTGATGAGAGAGCTTCTCAGCCTGTTGAGAGAATTGAACAGCTGTTTCGGCTAATTTCCTGTCAACGATTTTAGGGTGACGCTCTTGAGTCGCTGTCGACGAGCCATGATATTGCTGTGTCATGATGGTCGCTTCTGAGGGCCGATATGGACCAGGTATCGATTACACGATTAACACGTGAAAATTGGTTGAAGAGAACAGGCCGTAGAACAATTGGGCGAATGCCACCTCTTAAAATGCGATGTTGAAGAGAAAATCACCATCCAGAGAATATTCGCATGTCTGACAAGGGAATTTAAGGATATACGGAGATATAAATCCAGGACGGAGATCGCCAGCGTGAGGAAGGGTCAAGGATCGAGAAAAGAGGGTGGGATCATAACAAGAATAGATCAGATGGTGTAGGTCCAATATCCCACTTAACAAACAGACCGATTGTTGACTTTTGGTGTCGGTTGATATGCGGTGTATAAGAGCCTGGCGTGATATAGAAAACATCTAAAGTCTAGACCGATTCTTTTCTCATGCGGTGGTCAATAAAAAAGGAGAAAGAAAAAACGGTTTAATATCATCAAAGAGGTTGGCGCGTTCAATCATGGGAAGTGACAGGGAAATCATCTATGGATGGCCGCTAAAAAGATAGAGTTGCGTCATGGGCGTTGATTAGAAGATAGGTACAGTCTTTTTGGCCAGAGAGCCGGATTTGTGGCGGAAACTGTTATTTTAATGAGTGATGATCCTTGCTGAAAAGCATGTGAAGTTTGTTCAAAGGGGGTCTAAAGGGATCATCTAATTTGCGTTTTCAGCTTTGAACTTTGGATGATCATGCTGAAATAGCTTGATTTACACTGCCACGGCCAAGAATTGATGATGGTTATGACATTCTAGATATTTTTATGGTCGTTTGGGGAAAGGATATGAGTATGTGTAATCGTGGAGGGTCTTGAAACAAGTTGTTGGTTCATTACATTGTCTTCCATATGATGATGCTGATACTCATGGATACTTGACCACCAATACACTCAAGTATACGAAAACATGTATATAATTTGTGTGATCATCGATGTCAAAGATAAGCTATTCTATTCAGCTGGTGTTGATCTTGTGTGTTTGTGCTTTGTTTCATACTCCAACTGTTGACAATCAAGGGTCTCGCCACAGGTGACAAACTGATCAACCAACCCTACCTAGACTTGGCTTTACTTTACCCCAGTTTGGAGATGCTACTGTACTGCGCTACACTCCCTGGTAACCTCCACTGGGCTCCTCCGCGTTCGGGGGATCTCACGGGCGGGCACCTCGGTATTGGTACGTACCTTGAAAGCGGAAAAGACCCCGTGTTGCACTGCACGTACCTTTCCCAAGCCTGTTAACGTTAGGAGCCGAGGCATGGAGGCCACTCATTGCTACTAGGTTCGGTCACTCTGAGCCGCTGCCGAACCTCCAATTTCTTAATCTCAACCTCAGAATAGCTTCGTCCTCTTGCTATTCCTTTTTTATTACCGCGCAATTGTATACTTGAACATATTTTCTCTTGTCTTATTACCCGACATTAGCGATTTCGTCCATTGGAGAGCTATTCAGAGCGATGCAGTGATCCCCGCGTTTGCGATTCGAGCTCCCTGTACCCATACATAATCATCCTCGACATCCTCTACCGACATCTTCAAGCTTGAATCAGAACCCAAGATGGCGTCGTCTTCAAAGTCAGCTTTCACTTCAACTAAGCGACGGAATCGCAGACGTCGTCAAGACAAGCCTGCCATGGCTGCTAAGCTCGTGCTTGATGATCATATCAAGAGCGATGTCGGCATTGTATCCGAAGACATCTTTCGTGATCTCTTCCCCCATCTAGGTAACGGTAAGTCAAGCGCACCTTTCAATGCAGACGTATACTAGAACAAAATCTTAGCTCAACTCTACCAAGGCGCTACCGAAGACGTCCATCACATCGCGATCGCTCCATGGGTCCCCAACGCGAATCCGACCGACAGTCCGTGGTCAATTGTACCGATTATCGAGTCGTCTGCGCTCGCGCCTAATACCGTCCGATTCTCGCCATCTTCTGCTTCTCTGCAAAGCTTTGCTGTCACATTGCAACAGGTCGCGCCATCTAAGCTTTCAAGCCATAGCCGCGGTGGAATCGAAATCCTCGTTCTCGATGTCGCGCCTGTACCTCTCGAGACCGTCTTCGTGAGCCTGGAAAGCGAATTGACGAAAAGGCTAGAGAATGGTGAGGGTACCTTCTTCCGAGACCACCCTTCCAACTCCAAGGAGAAAAGCGCCGACGCAACACCCGATGGGCGCCTCGTGACTTCTCTCAGGTCTGCTCTGAGTAGTCTTAAGGTTGTGCACGCGGGTGATCTATTCCCGCTTCCTCTGCCACCACACCCTCTGACGCATGTACCTCCGAATCCTGGAAAGATCATGCTGTGCGAGCCTGTTGCCCAGGGTGTTTTGACGGAGTCGACCAAAATCATTCTTATGCGCGGTCGGGTCCATACTAAGCAAATACGTCGTGTTGCATCGATGAGCGCAAGCCAACAGCTCAACGGCGTTCCTGAGGATGAAGACGATACCAGCACAGATCAGTTCTACTCTGCGGCCGAGGACCGAGATAAGTCTGGAATGACGACAGAGGATATGGAGTCTGCCACTGAGACGGAGCCAGATCTATCTGGTTCAGATAACGAGGACGAGCTTTCAGATGATTCCATGGACGATATGATTTCTTTGCAAGCACCAACACTACCCACAACCAATGCCAGTGGTGTATCAACATTACAGCCAGGTACGCCAATGACGGTTGGAACACTTCGTGGTAGAAAGACAAATGGAATCACAACACCTGGTTCTGTTTTCTCCAATTTTACAGCAACCACCGCTCGGCCAGATAGGCCACGAGGTCGCCTTTTCAAGGCACAAGGTCTGATGGAACAGATTCCCACAGACCTCCTCCACCCAAAACCTTCCTTGGAGGACGATGAGGAGGCACGAATATACGTTGATGTCACATCTTTAAGCCGTATAGGGTGTTTCTCTGGAGACTGGGTAAGATTAGAAGCTGCTGAGGAACCTCCTGCAAATGGGTTTGGAGCGTTTGGGCTCGGAAGTTTTGGACAACCAGAGCCGGAGCCTGCCAAATGGCGACCTGTTCGAGTTTACGGCCTTCCCGAGGGCTACTCGCAACGTCCTATGACCAGGATACCCAGTGCCAAACATGGGGAGCGACGTTTGTCCTTCTTTGAATCGCAGATCCAGCGACCTGCGAGTCCTACAGCTTATGCATCTCCCATCCTCTTGGCGAACCTTGACGATACACCCTATCTGCGTCTTGCGCCATTGAAGAAAGCATCATATCAAGGAAAGGGGATGATTCCTCGATTCACAAGCGCCGCTCGTCCTCCTTATGCTCGAGACATCACTATCCACCATATTCGAACCCCTATCTCTGCAGAACGAGCTTTCCAGACCGCTGTCTTGGGCGGCCTGAAGCGATATTTTGCACAAAAGATCCGCCTCGTTCGAAGTGGAGATCTTATTGCTGTCCCTGTCGACGCCGAGCTTGGCCGTACGCTCCAAGAGATGCCAGGTGCAGGAGGCTCGGAGGTGGACGATGTGATGGCACTGACTGCCGGCGGGCAGGAGACTGGAAAGCAACCTTCGAAATTCGACAGCGTAGCGTGGTTCAAGGTTGGGTACATTCAAATCCAGAAGTCGGATGAGGACGAGGATGGAACTGCTGAGGCTTTCTGGGGATCAGTCGCGTGTATCGACAGCTCATCCGTGGCCATGCACGGGTCCGGCTTCGAGACAAGCAGAATACCTGGCATCAAGCAAAGCACATGGCAGTATTACCTCGGCCTAAAGAAGACACCCAAGAAAGCTTCTGAGTCAACTCCTCCACCAATTCAGGAGCCCGAGTTACCGTATGTGTCACCTCTCAGACGCCAGCTAAGAGAGTTGATCGCAGCTGCCACAAGCGTGAGGGCGATTCATCTGAAGATGCCTCCTGTCGCAATTCTGTTAACCTCAACACATCGAAACATTGGAAAGTCAACCCTGTCTTTAGGTGCTTGTTCTGATATGGGTCTACACACATATACAATCGATGCTTACGACATTCTCAGCGAGGGGAGCGGCAGTGGAAGTGATGTAAAAACCGAGGGTTTCCTTAGGACAAGAGCCGACCGTGCCATGAGTTGTGGTTCTGACTGCTGTGCTTTGCTTGTTCAACACGTGGAGGCTCTTACTGCCGATCGCATTGAATCAACAATCAAGGAGATTCTCGAAGACACACGAGTTTTGATTGCTACAACGAATGAGGTTGATAAGGTGCCCGATGGTGTTCGAGCTCTGTTTACACACGAGTTGGAAATGACAGCCCCTGATGAGAAAGAGCGTGAGTCTATTCTCAAATCGATTATCAGCGACAGGGGTGTCAGCCTCGAGCCTTCTATCGACCTCAACTCAATCGCCCTCAAGACCGCTGCACTCGTGGCCGGTGACTTGGTGGACGTTGTTGAGCGTGCTTCCATCGCCCAACAATCACGATTGGAGCAACTTTCCGCAAAGAACACACAAGATAATATGATTATTACTGTACGAGATATTCAGGTCGCTGGTGGTCCACTCGCTCGTTGCTTGACAAAGGGAGATTTCGAAATTGCCGTCGAAGCTGCCCGCAAGAACTTTTCTGACTCTATCGGCGCACCCAAGATCCCCAACGTCACCTGGGATGATGTTGGTGGTCTTAACAATGTCAAGGAAGCTGTCACCGAGACTATTCAACTGCCTCTCGAGCGTCCTGAGCTGTTTGCGAAGGGTATGAAGAAGCGATCAGGTATCTTGTTCTACGGTCCCCCGGGAACCGGAAAGACATTGTTGGCCAAGGCCATCGCTACCGAGTACAGCCTCAACTTCTTCAGTGTTAAAGGTCCCGAGCTTCTCAACATGTATATTGGAGAGTCTGAAGCGAATGTTCGGCGTGTGTTCCAGAGGGCTCGCGATGCTCGACCTTGTGTTGTCTTCTTCGATGAGTTGGATTCAGTGGCACCCAAGCGTGGTAACCAAGGTGACAGCGGTGGTGTCATGGATCGTATTGTCTCTCAGCTTCTGGCAGAGTTGGACGGCATGTCTGGAGGTGATGATGGCGGCGGTGGTGTTTTCGTTATTGGAGCAACTAACAGACCGGATCTTCTGGACCCTGCCCTTTTGCGACCTGGCCGATTCGATAAGATGCTTTACCTTGGTGTCTCCGATACCAATGACAAGCAGCAAACTATTCTGGAAGCTCTGACGAGAAAGTGAGTCCACAATAATACTCCTCTAGTTAAGACACAATTACTAACCTATTCGCAGATTCACCCTTCATCCATCAGTTTCTCTCGCCTCTGTGGCCGAGAAACTTCCTTTCACCTATACTGGTGCAGATTTCTATGCTCTTTGCAGTGATGCAATGCTCAAGGCCGTTACGCGACAGGCGACCTCGGTCGACAACAAGATTCGCGCCATCAACTCCGACCCGGCAACTCAACACCCTATTTCGACAGCATACTACTTTGACCACTATGCTACACCTGAGGATATTGCTGTCATGGTTCAGGAACAAGACTTCCTTGCCGCTAATGATGAACTCGTGCCCAGTGTGAGTGCGGGTGAATTGGCCCATTATGAGCATGTACGGGCTACTTTTGAGGGAGTGCGAGAGAAGGAGGATAACAGACCACCAACGGTTCAACGTGCTGTGTCAGGGGCATCGACTTCATCAAAGGGCAAGGGGAAAGCAGTTGCCTCAGGGTCGAGCAAGAGTAAGGGCAAGGCGATCGCATTGACGAGCGACGATGAAGTCGACGAGGAGGATGAGGTGGACGATATAAATGGCCGATCTAAGGGCAAGGGAAAGGCACCAATGGGTTTCCAGGATGGAACAGCTAGCGACGATGATGGATTGTATTAGTTTGGATTGGATTATTACGGCAATATATAGCCTCTTATATATTAAGTGGTAGAGGGGAGATTGGGTATTATCTTTATGTTGTTCAGTATTAGCATCATGTGGTGGTATATCGGTTGAGTTTCGACTAGACTCTGTACACTATTGTTCCCACATATGATGGATAGAACATTGAAGCGAAATTCTATTCGTCATGCTCTGTGTCGCTATTATTTTTTTGTATCTTTCTTGGTGTTTTTCTTGTGATCCTTCTTGTGATCTTTGGAATCCTTCTTGGAATCTTTCTTAGACTCCTTCTTGACTTCCTTCTTGGTATCCTTTTTGATATCCTTCTTGGAGTCTTTCTTGGAGTCCTTCTTAGTGTCTTTCTTGACTGCTCTCTTAGAATCCTTCTTTGAGTCCTTGGGAGATTCCTTCTTTGTCTCCTTCTTGGTATCTTTCTTGGTCTCTTTGGTCTCTTTGGTCTCTTCCTTAGACTTTTCTTCCTTGGCGGTTTCGGGAACCGCAGCTGTCGCTGGTTCTGGCTCAGGTACTGTTTCTGTGGCAGGCTTCTTGGTCTCTTCTTCCTCGTCTTCGTCCTCGCTGTCGTCATCACTATCAACGTCGTCTTCCTCACTGTCCTCGTCACTATCCTCTTCGCTGTCTTCCTCCTCCTCCTCCTCTTCTGAGTCGTCGTCATCTGAATCATCATCATCATCCGACTTAGTCTCTTCCTTTATCGCCTTCTTAGCCTCGACAGCCTTGGCTTCTTCTGTGCTCGCCTCTGTAATATCAGGAATTGAGCTTGCGCCAGAGTCCTTCCAAGTGCCACTTGTTGGGCTCTGAATAGCGTTTCGCGCAGCATCGGTCTCGGCCCATGATCCAGATGTCGGCGATTGAATACCGTCGACCTTTGGGCTACTAGGCTCCTTGGATTCTTCTGTCTTTGCATCCTTTGCGCTTGTGTCATCCTTCTTGGCCTTCACCCCGTCCTTGCCATGAACCTTTTCTCGCAGAGTCTTCAGGCGAAGCTCCTTAGCCTTTTGCGCAGCTTCGTCTGCGACGGATCGAACGGGGAGAGTCTTCTCTTCCTTCTTGGGTGCTGCAGAAGCCTTTGCTGTCGCGGCCGGCGCGGCGGTCTTGGCTGCTGGCAGCGGGGGTGCAGCAGGGGCAGGCTTCGGTGCAGATGCGGCGCTGGCTGCAGCTGCAGCTGCAGCTATAGCCTTGGCAGCGGGTGAAGGAGTCATGGAAGCAAGAAGGCCTCCGGTGAGGTCGATAGGCCGTTTTAGCGGGGGCTCGGGAAGCTTATCGTTGATTGATGGTATGGTAAACTCGTCGAAGTGAATCTTAACATGGTCCTTGAGCTCGCCATATTCGTTCCATTCTTCGATCTCAACATAATCCTACAAGAAGCCACATGTATCAGCTTTACGATCTATGGTGGTACCAAGGGGGAGATTTGTCGTACGCCTACAACCCAGCCCTCCTGAATCAGTGCAGGAAGCTTCCTCGCACGACCACTCTTGTCTTTACCCGCCCGTCGGCCCCATAGTAGGCGAGCCTTTGTCTCGACAGCGATATCGAGAGCTTTGAAGGGAATACGGTTGGCGCGCAAGATGGTCTCGAGGCGTGAGGTGGCTGTGACGATGTGGGAAGAGCCAGCAGTCAGGGAGGTGTAGATGTAAAGGGCGGGGTCGTTGAGGTAGTTGGTCATGTTGAATTAAGAATTAAATAGAGCTTGGATATGGCTTGATTCGATAGATAGAAAGTGAGTGAGTTGTTCGTCAGGGTGTTTGCATCGTTTGGTGGAGTTGATGGAATGTGGTTGGGTTTCTAGACAACTGTCAAGGTAACGGTAGTACGGGTTATGGAGCTATGTAAGCAATGAATGTAGCGTGTCTTATAAAATGTTAGGGAGAGTACTTTGAACTTGGTCACTACCTAGAAATAGGGGAACCGAACTCCTTAATTCTAGCGCTCCAATTTGAAGACAGGATGCGGGGGAGGGGCATTTTGGAAGCTTCTGCTGCAGCAGAAAGTCCCCTAATCGATCATGGTTCAGGGTAAATGCTATGACAAAGGTTTCAACTAGATTTCAGTTTCTGATACTACACTTGAATCACTGTCACAATTTGTTTCAGCTATGGATGATTTATTCTGAGTTAGACAAGCAAAGACTCAGGTTAGTGTGAATATAGGGCAAGGGGGTACCTATTGATATCAATGCACCTCCTATCTGTCTCTTGTTGTGGCTGATGTACATCTCGTATTAGTGATATAAAGCATGAGTGAGGCTACTGCATTATTAGTAAAGAATTGAAGTGGCTTCTCCACTACGTCGTAAGCTCGTTCTTTTCTTCCATTTATCTTCTTTCACACATACTCACACACTCTCTCTTTATATGTTTCTATTCTATTTCAAGTGATGTTTCCTTTCATCACTATCAGTTTATCATCTCCACAGAGTAACACCAAAGAAATATCTCAAAGAGGAATCCACCTGAAGAATGCCTCTCAGCCTAGAGCTTCTCCTTTGTTCGCCGGTATTGCCGGATGCCCACCCATAGACACCTACAGACGCCAACATCGACGGACGGACGCATGGACAGCGCAGAGCATTTCCTCCTCCCCGTGATATATCCTGAAACTCCTTTATCTGCCACTTGAGACCAAGCGATTCTCAATTTGACCTAAGATAGTGGGCTAAAGATAGCCAGGCCAAGCCAAGCCTCACAGCAACTACCGGCGTACTCCGTATACAACGAATACATACACGAAGCAAGGCTTAGCAAGCCAATTGCTTCACTGCCTGAGAGAGGATGACAATTTCGTGCTGACCCCACTCCAAATCTATTTATCGACATTGAAGATGATAGTGGCATCTTGGCATGATTTGAGTGGTAGTAGTCAAGATCCAAGTTTAGAGTACCATCGGCTAGTGGCCGCTCCTTTCGCATATCATTTACGGAGTATTTCTCCTATTGATGCATTGTATCGATTGGACTGTTCCATTGGCAACAACAAGAGCCGCTGAAGATCGAGTATTATACCAGTTTGGCTCAAGTCTTGCCGCTCACAATAACATTGGCCCGCCCCTGACTACCAACTAACTAAGCCACCCGCTCGCCCTTGAGAACTTGGCTTGCCCGGGCCCCAGGCCCTTGGCTCTCGGTGTGGCTGCCAGTAGACGCAAGTCTAAGATCTGGAGGCGCTTTTAAGTGTTTCAAGCCTTGTGCACGCACTTTAACTGAGGTATTTGTGACGGTCTCTGAAGTCACTCAAAGTCAAGTCACCACGAGGGCTTTGTCTGAGATGGGTTTACAGTTTACTTCCCACTGCCACTACGCCTGGCGGAATAATTTCCTCGTCAGAGGCGCTGTAGCAAGCCGTTTCATAACCTTGCTTACCGCACCTCGCCGTGGGACGTTGAATGAGACGCTGTGGTCCTCGCCATGGGTCCGGGAAATTGTGTATCAAGCGATGCAACCAAATTTCGCAGTCAGCTCCGTTGGTTGCATTACAGTGTAGGCGCCAGGTAGTGGTAGTCTGAGTTGCACAATAATGGTTTTGGGTCTGAAAAATTTTCCTTGTCTCTCTTGACTCATCTAGACTGACAGCTTTGTCGACTGACGCATTCAAAGGTAACATGCATGGCGACGAACCCACACCGACTTCTACAGCAATGAATGACAGTTGGTCATGGCACAACAAACCACGCAAAAGGGGAGATGCTAAAATAGAATCCCTTTGCTGGCTCCAGCGAAATACGTCCCTGTGAGCCTGGCAAGTGTTGATTGGCCAAGAGTATACAGCCGAAGATACTTTACCAATGACTGATGCTTCCTCGCATAGAGGGGACAGGGGTCAGGAAAAGGCTAGACAGGGATTGGGATTCTAGCTCAGGAACAAGCCAGTCAAAAGTGCAGTAGCCAAGACTCTGACCGATCCTCAACCGGGTTCTGGTCTTCATTTCATCCAATTACAGTGCAGACTTTGTGGATGTAATGCAAGGTACCGTTGTGTGGTAGTACCAGCGAAAACCATTTGGACCCAATGCCGGGGCCAGATTCTAACCTTCCAGGGAGGAACAATGCCAATCAACTTTGGCTAATGAGGTGACAACGAAGCAGGCCCTTATTACTACACAGGCAGGGGTCGGGTGATGGTCTTTAATGGGCAGAGATTAGGTCCCGCTCGTTGTGTTGTGTGTTGTGCGAAAACTACAAGTTGCGCTCAGTATCCGCCTCGCTCACTTGTTTGGTTTACTCTTGTTTACTCACGACTGTTTTCACGATCTCTTTCAGCCTTGTGCTATACACTCATTTACCAGTTCTTGATAACATTCTCTGTGCTTTGCACTCCTTCGATCTTTTTTGCTCAACGCAACAACCAAAATCCTTTTTACGATTTCCAAGACAAGTCACTTTCAGACAACCAACACAACAACCATCACAATGCAGTTCACCAGCCTCATCATTGCCGCCGCTGGCGCCTCGGTCGCCGCTGCTCAGGACTATGCTCCTCCTCCTCCTCCTGCGTACGCTGCTCCTCCTGCGTACGCTGCTCCTCCTGCCCCTGGCAAGGACACCACAACTCTCACCTCGACCACTACTCGAGTTGTTACTCTGACTCAGTGCAACCCTACTTTCACCAACTGCCCTTACCGCACTTCTACTGAGGTTGTTGTTACTACCTCCACTGCCAAGCCTGAGGTCCCTACCACCTCTGTCTATGTTGCTCCTACCACCAGCAGCGTCCTCGTCCCCGTTGTCAACACCACCAGCCACGAGGTTCCTTCTATCATCAGCACCCCTACCATCAGCACCACCACCAAGAAGGCTCCCCATGCCAAGACCACCTTCTACCCTGCTGGTAACACTACCACCAAGGCTGGTCCTACTGCCGGTGTCCCTCACACCACCAAGCTCCCTGTTCCTGGCGGCAACGTTCCCAGCACTCCTGGCAACCCCGAGCAGCCCGGCTACGAGGCTCCCAAGCCTTCCACCGTGCCTACTGCTGGTGCCAGCGGCCTCATCGCCTCCTCAGGCCTTGTCGGTGCTGCCATGGTCGCTGCCATGGTCGCCCTCTTCTAGATGCATCTTATCACTTGATTTGATGATCTAATCTGTCACTTGACAGACACTTCTTCTTCGCTTCTATTATGATACCTCGTTGTTCTTCTCAGGGGATGGACGTTTGGGGACATTTATAAAAGGCGTGATTCTAAGGGCGAGGCAATGTCTTTTCGATCTTGGCTACTGTGTAGCTCTTTGATTCCTTGCAGGTCATCGGTGAGGCGCACGAAATACCAGCGCGGAGTTTTCTGAATGTATCATGTGTCAGTAACGTATTTCTCTACGTCCGCACTTGCTGCTGTGGTGTGCTGTTTGGTTCTTTCTAGGCTTAGAGGCGGAAGCTTCGGAAAGCTGTGGAGTTTAGAATATCATGTTGATAGAGTCGTAGAATTGAATCCATGTTACGACAACTATACCACCACATGATGAGTTATTTTGTTTAAGTGTGCGCGTATATTCTGTGATTATGTGAGCAGTTATTGGATCAGCCAAGCTCCGAGTAAGCGGTAACCTCTGACCAACATGTCGGTGTTACTTGGCTTGGCTTGACTGGGTCGATAGTGTATGCAGTTGGTTGAAGATAACAACAGCTGAGTTGTTCAATTCCTACGATCTTCCTTGTATTGGATTCATGCGATTGTTTATATGGGCCCTTATAAGACGACATTCAACCAAGTTACCTCACATATAGCATATAGGTACATATCTAAGCAGTTACGATAATATTACTTACATATTTGACCCGTCTTATACTGTCGCGTGTATGTCTGCATATGATCTGTCTGTCTTTCTACAGTATGTATGCAAGGCAAGTTCTGCGTGTGGCGCATGACTCTCGTATCTAGTGCATTAGATGCGTGTAACCACACTCAATATCAACTCAACCATATCAATGGATGTATCTTTTTTGCCTCTTTTAAGATATTTCCTTCTAACTATTAACTAACAACATGACTACCCCTAATATAGACCAGATTAAAAAAAAAGCAAGTAAAGTATCTCCACTGGCTGCAAGACCGTTACTCGCGTGGGATGAAAAGCGAAAAAGAAAAGTTTGCCGATGCAATTCCCCGGTTTTCGTTTCCTGATATAGAGTACCTATCCAGGATAAGATAGTTAGTAAGTGGCTGTCTCAAGGTCTTCACACCCTCTCGGTTTCTCTCTTACACGCCGCCTCCAAAGTGTCGGAACCGACTCAACCGAGCTATTTATTTCTTGTCTGGGCTAGGTAATACATACCTGTTGGCCCTGTACAGCTGATTGACATATGCATGAGTTGCTACATCTGGAAAATTCTTACACCTTTCTGGTGGGTTGCATATGCGTTGCCTTGAGTCGTTGGTTGATATCTACCTACCTACGAAGATCTGACTGAGCCGCATCTGGTGAGATGCAGATTTTTTTTTCGTTTTGCAGTGATTACGTAGTGAACGGCTGACTGGAATATGGAGGATAAGGCCCGGAATACGTAAACTGCACACATACATATGTTTGAATACGCTCGTCTCTATGAACGCCGCTTATACGTTTAACCAAGATAGAGACGCAAGACGGAGGTACAGGGAACAAGGATTTCAGTAGTTGCGATCAGTTTACTAGAACAGGAAAGCTTATAAACTAAAACGTACAGTACAATTAATTAATTACATACACTAGATAGACAAACATGCTGTAAGTATCGGCTCGGGCCACCCTGAACGATCCGCCGGGATGTGACTCGGGCCAAAGCCAAGTCTACTACTGCACGTTTTCGGATCACCACATAACGTAAAACATACGTTCAACCTATTTAACAACGTACATATATTAGCGAAACAAGCAGGTAAGATAATGTCATATCATATTCCATGACATAAACATACATGCTATGTACTCTTAGTAGACTTGTTACCGACAGCCCGGTCTCGCAAACCTCGCCTATTTAGGTTCCTCCACTAACTTACGTTGGTTATATGAAACATTAGTTGAAGACTTTGAGAGGCTTAGACTTTAGTCTTGAGACTATATCGTTCTTAATCCAATAAGAGAGCAATATTTCTTCAAGTTGAGAAGAATGGAACGGACATAACCGGGTGTAGGTATCATTTGAGTAAGTATGCATGACTTCGGTGGTTTTTTAGAGTAACTAGGGATGAGATGGGATGGGATGGGTCCATGCTATTATTTTCAATGTATGATGCATGGATAAGTGACTCTCCAGACAGACAAACCGATGATAACCTGCTTCTTCCATCAATCCCCGCCTTTTCTATATGCTGGGTGTATCTTATTATGTCTGTTATGAACGTGACTGATCATATCATCATGACAAGGAAAATTACAACCACTTACTGAACACGGATGTCATCCCCAGAATGATTTAACCCCTTGATCGTTGGTGAGATGAGTTCGTCCGTGCCATGTCATGTCACCATGCTTTAGCCTTGTGACAACGCTAGTCATACGCTACAACAAACTATGTCTTGGCGATGGGGATCAGAGGCTTCGATCCAACTCAATGGTCGATTGACGGCGCTTAAAGAATTCTAAGTGGCTTTAATACGGGCGTAGAGGTTAGCCATGGCGGCTAGAGAATGGACTAACATGGCCTTAGGGACCTGGTCAAGTAGGGTTGATATTGGAAATATGCATGATGTCAATTGCAGACATACAATAGATGTACCAACCAAAATTGAACCCTTTTGCTATGAGTTTGTTTCGCTAAAAGTCAGTCCTCCAATGCCATCCAAAGATTCACCCCTGGTTGAAGTTGATATCTGTCAGTGCCTCGTCTTGCACGCTCTCCAGCAGTACCCATCCCTCCATCCCGTATAATGCGTTCCGATCCTCCAATAAACCCTAACTATGTCGTGCCTCGACACGTGGAATCCATGGTCATGGCTAGGCCCTTGCCCAAGATCATGGATGGTGTCTTACATACATGCGTGTATGGGTGCGTACGATATCTGCGGCATAATATTACCCCTACCAGACTCCCACACCGCGTGATCCGTACCGTCACGTCGGTTCCAAGCCTCTTCCTTAGCTTCCCCTTGCAGTTGTTTCGTTTGATGAGTTCAGGCAGGGAAGAGGAGGATCAAGATCGTGCCACGATGGCTCGTTATCTCGTGGGCTTATTGACAAGTGTTATTTTCATTACACATTTGACAGTACGGGCTGTTTCCCTCAGCTAGGTAACGGCAGTTGTGGGTATAAAAATGTGCGCAAACGCTGTTGGCATAATCGATAAGTCCTGATGGCTCAATGTTGGCTTTGGCGTTTGGCCACATTGCGGCGTAACTGTTGGAAGAGGCTTGGCGGCTTTGCATTGGAGCTTGTGGGAGAGCCTTTGTGGCCTTTGTTGCCGTGTATGAATGAGATAGGCACCGTTATGGGGTTGTGCTGGCCTACAAGGTGTAGACGATAGCTTGTTCCAAGTGATAGAAGCGGCCGGTATATCAGATAGGTAAGGTAGTTGGCTTCTGTACGAGGTTGAACAGAAAGAAGACAGTGAACAGATAGGCCCTCACGATCGGGTGAATATAGACGTGTCTCTTGTGCAGGCAGATGATGGAAATAGAGGAATAGGCCGCAGTTATGTAGGGCTGAAGATAAAACGAGCGAGTGACCTGCAATTACAATGTCTCCAGTACTGTCCTCAAAAATCTTGAGCGGGACCTCCGGCCTTTTATGAACACTGGCTCTCATCATCGACGGGGGTATTTGCCTCCTAGTATGGTCATCCGGGGCCTGGGCTGCCTCGAAGGTCTTCAGCTGGATTTCTTGTCTTCATCGTCATCGGTATCGGGCTGCGTTTCCTCATTTCTCTTCTCTCATTACAGGCCCTGTTTGCGTATCGAATCTCATGCAGCAAAGCGGCGGGAGAGAGAAAGAGAGAGACCATGTCACCTGTGCCCCGAGCCACTGGTACCAAGTATCGCCTTTTTGCCAGGCACGGGTTATCGTTGGCTGCAAAATGCTCCGTCTTGCACTACCAATCGTCCAATCCCAATCTGGTGGGCGAAGGTCTCATTCTTGTCTTGGTCCCCTTTGTTTCTAGAAACCCACCTTGCGTCAACGCCAGTCGGCACTGGGGTCAGAACTAGAACTGCAGGATCAGCAGTAACTAGCGGGAGTAGCAGAAGCTGCATACTGCATAAACCAGGCAGGGGTGATATGTGTGGCCAAGTCAAGCAACAGTATTAGGCATATACTGCCGACTTTTGCTCAACTCTGTACGGAGTACTCATTGCTAATATGTGCCGCCCCCCCGGCTCATCGAAGATCAAAGACCACCTTCTGTTGAGCTTTGCCGAGGTTGTGCAATGTAATACCACTCATTGCTTCTCAATCGACTTGGACGCATCTGCAATGTTGCCCGTAAGACTACCACGGATCGCTCAGTTGAGATAGCTTAGAAAAGGCGAGAGAGGGGTTTGGCGAGAGATGACAAAAAATAGTCGTCCGTTCTTGTGTACTGTACTGCACTATACCGTACTTCATTCTTCTGCACATGCTGTTCCCTGCCCACGTTCGTATGGGTTGCAGTGCAGAAGTATGGGCCAACATGAAGCATCTTGAGGCAAGACACAATAACTACTGCGGTGATTTCTCCGCAACCCAATCCACGGCCAAGTAGATCAACCAAGAGTTCTATGTCCATCTGCATTTCGTCAAATGCGACCGACAGAGTATGTATGGTATAGAAATCATCAACCCGGCGCCTGTAGAAACTGAGATCTGACCAGTTACGTACGCTATTGGATGTTCCGCACTCATAGCTGTCTTGTGCTTGTGTTTGTGTGGGGGCCGGTTGATGAGGGGAACGGGACGCAATGCAAGAGTCGGCCATACTCCTCATACCGGAACCTGTGCAGCCTATGGACTGACTGAATTTTTATGACCCGCTCTCTATTGCTTCTTCCGCCGTGCTGCTTGTTCCGCTGTGTTCGTGCCGCGGGCTGGCCTTTCTTGGACTCAGACCTGGACCGTCAGGGTCCTCCCTGAACCTTATGCGAAGCCATGCTACCATGGATCCTTCTGCTAACTAACTTGTTAGGGGACGTGAAGCAACGTATCGCTATATCCAGAGATCGGGAACACGGGTGGCCTTATCGTCAAGATTTGAAGCGTCCGTTCACTGCATTGACTAGCCAAGATCGATCTGTGCTCTGTTTGTGGCCATCCCTGTATGTTTGTGTAACACACATATCGAGTATCCAGGGTGTCGTGATGGCAAATAGATGCGTGTGACGGTAAGTCATTAGACAACGGGATGGGGTGCAAATTGGGGTCTTGTCCACAAACCTGATGGTGACGACGACCTAGACTGAGTGTCCCGGCAATCTTACAGTGGAGAATATGTGACAGCTAACATAAATCTTTGCCGGCCGGCAACGGGTTGGTTGGGTGGTACTCTGGGCAATGGCCACGGGTGAGATTTCAGGCTGTTTCCTTGTAGCATGCATGAGTGTCCATGAAAGGGAATAATAGAAGCACACTGTAGTGGCCAGTTGGTACACCGTACGCGTTGGTCTAGGGAAAAGCCACTATTTCATAGGCGGCTGTGTTGTCGGCTGGCCCACGCGTGCAGTGAGGTCCAAGCTTCCCACTACATATGATGATTTCTTCATGGCGTTGTGTAGGATGTTAAGCCATTGACCACGCATCGAAAATCAGCGATGAACCTTGTTATGGCTGCCAGCAACCAAACAACCCATCTATGATGCGGACTAAGCCTCTCACGGTCTTCCATACTTCCCCTAGCGTTGACCCTCATCAACCGGATTCCGTGTGTATTCTGATTCGTCTAGGCTGAAGGTAAGATGCAATCATGCAACCTTCTTTGAAAGATTCCTCAGGCCCAGCCGTTCTGGGTTCATGATCTTGGAGTAACTGAGACATTCGTCCACCTCTAAAAACGAACTATTGCTTAGCTGAGGGAGCTAGGCCAAGAAGTTTGTCGCGA
This sequence comes from Fusarium anguioides, assembly GCA_012977745.1. NCBI lineage: Eukaryota > Fungi > Ascomycota > Sordariomycetes > Hypocreales > Nectriaceae > Fusarium > Fusarium anguioides. The sequence goes on from JAALXK010000001.1 coordinate 59,112, forward strand.
TATCCAACATGTGTTGAAACAGCTGATTTATGATAAGAGGGATAAACCTTTTCATCAAGAGCGAGTTTAGAGATGCGAAAAGACAAAAAGTCAGGCCTAGGTTAATCGAGGCTTGTATCAGGGCCAGTATCTCATAGGCGCCGGCGTTCCCGCCATATGTGCCGACGGTTTAGTTGCAAGCGGTGTTAGCCTGCTGGACCACCTCACCGTTTGATACAGCGGATTCGAGGCCAGTAATCGAGAACATGCTTGTAATGCGACTTCTTATCTTGGAACTAACTGGGACGCCAACCATGTCAATGTAAGGCGCGATTTGTTAAGCGAGATGTCTAATCTCGATATTCATCGTAAAAGAGCCAAGCATAGAACAGCATTGTCATTGGCTCGATGGTCCATGCTGGTTTGAGGTGGTGGCGGTACTTGAGTAGGTAGGTAGGTGCCTATGGTTGTGGGCTCGGAAACTAGTACAAATGCTGCGCCATGTTGCTCATTCTGATTATCAAAGGCACCTTGAGGTTTCAATGCCTTGTATGGATCTATCCAAATGGCGGTTTGTCGGAAGGGACTGGGTCTTGTACTGCATGTCGAGGCAAGGTTGCTACCAAAGTGATGAGGACTCGGCCTTATTGCTACCGATCACATTGTAGCTGATGGGTAGTTCAGGACTGAGAGATTATGCTGCTCTTAGGTGTTTGGTCACCTTTGAAGTTTTTTTGATGTTTAATTGAGGTGAAACAATCATGTTCATCCAAAGAATGAACGTGGATTCAGGGAGTGCCATATTGCTCACTCGACCGAGGAATAGTGGGCGTTGAAGCCACGGCCTAGTCAGACAAACACTCTGAAGTCCTTCGGTAATACAATCGCATCTTTCCGAAGACTGAGAAATCTGTTGATGTGGATCAGTGGGAGATCCGCAGTTTTCAAAGGAGCTGTATAGGAGCGGAGGGTTTCCTGCCGCACTCAATGCTGGGGTAGCACAACGTGTGAGAGCAGAGAAGGGGATTTGTTTGCATGTGACATTTATCGAATTTTCGGAGAAATATTAGCCGCTTTCCATAAGATGAGATGAGATGAGATGAGATGAGATGAGATGAGATGAGATCTAGAATAAAGAAAAGGTACCTGGGTACCATTAAACGCGGACGTCAAACTGAATTGTATGTGTTTGTTGGTTGGTTCAGTGATGTGAAGTCGGAATGAAGTTGTAAGAACCAACAAGAAACGCGCTTGCGCACGGGCTAGTAACTGTCCTTGTGCGGCTACTGTTCCAAGGCAAGCGCCATGGCCATGGGATAGTTGAAATCATCTTTGTGACTGTTTGAGAAACAGGATTGGTTGTTCTTCACTGTGCCTTCCAAATCCATACTTGCCGCGGCCGGGTTCGGTACTTTTCTGACATCAATCAAAGTCTGTGCTTGCAGGTGCAGTAGAAACGCAGAGACGGCAACTAGGAAATCCCCGTCTGAGCTAATATCAAACTCTATCGGAAAAGGCCCCCAGCCTAAGCTCGGGAAGATTTCCAAAGCTTAGCCTGTACATCATCATTGTGACAGTTCCATACTCTGACTGGTGTTTTGCTTTGAATCTCCACACTTGACTTGTATCTCGTAATATGATTCTCTGTTACGCTGTTGATTGATTATCAAATCGAGATTCATTATCATTGAAGATACAAGTCACCAGCTAGGAATGGGCTTCATGCATTACACAAGAAACTAGCTACCTACAAGCCATCATTGTCTCTACCCATTCAACTCCTTCATTATCAAACTATATCCACTTCCAACCGTTGAAAGTTGCCCCACCACCCAATGAACTGTCAGGGTTTAAGGGCCGGGTCGGAGCAATAGGGCAGATGTTTGCTTGTGTAACCTCATCTGGCTTAGGTACCATGGCACCTTTTCTCGGCATGCATTGACATCATTTAGGCCCGAGAACTCGGTTGCCCCTCATCCAAATATGATACAGTACCTACAGCTGACGATACTTCAGTTGACTCTGCTTATCACCTTCAACCTTCCCCTGAAGTCTTGATAACCTTCGGTATTAGACTAAACTCAGAGTCTCTTCTTGGTGTGTAGTACAAGTTTAGATCGACCAAGATTGGCCAAGTGTTTTCAATAAGGGCCAATTTACTCCAGCGACTTGATTGTAGCAAACAAATAATGTTTTGGCTGATATCTATTCACACCCCGCCCATGCAGCGGCACAGCAAATTCTGAGGTGAGCTATCAATATGATGAGAATGAACTGACATTGTAGCATCTTTGATAAGGTTACATGGTTTTCAGAACCACCACTGCATGTTTCCGTTGCCCCCACGAACAAACTTAGCCCTTTGTGTGTCCAACAACCAACAAATCATCCGTTATCTGCATTTCCACCACAGCAGTTACTTTACAAGGATGTAAACATTACCACTGTTTCAGACAGTTTTATCCTGGACCTTACTTTGTCAGATTGACCCCAGGGTAGTTTGTTGCTGTCGATTGGAGCTGATATTGAAATCCAAGCACAATAATGGGTCATCTGAAACATGCGAGACAGATATCCGTTCACGAAGAGACATTTATCAAATACAAATTAGAATGTAAATAACCTCCATGTGTACATAAAACATGGCTTATACTGCAGGACAAGCAACGGAAGATACTTGCTGTCGAAAAAGGTGGCTCAAAGGTTTTTTCCTTATCATGCAAGTTTCAAACGACAATTCAGTTGAGCGACAACAAACAAACAAGCATGAGTTATCATAATTCAAATGGCCTGATACTAGTAGCGGGTTTTGATGGAAAGGAACTCCTCGGGGAAGCAGTTTAAACGTAGGATGTTGATTGATACGCACCACCACACACTTAGCCTTTCCTATAGGTTGTTGATGCTTAATAGTCCCGACTGCAACACAAACAGCAGCAGCCATTCTATCACGGGGCCAGAATCATACGTTCCCACTCTGCAAAGTCGTGCAGGGGCAGACAACTACGGGGAGCAGGGTCTGGCCTAGGGACCTGTGCCGCAGACGATCCTTTTGACAGACTTTAGAGTTGCTTTGACCTTGATATTGAGCATACACAACCAAGTTCACATCGACAAGATCGTTGGGCTATGCCCTCCTTAGCATGGACTCTGAAACCTTGTGTTAGATTTGTCGAAGATTGGCAAGACATTTCTTTACGTATCTGGATAGCCATTGGTCTTCCTGAAGACCCACAAAGTCCCAAGACGTCTTGAAACTTGATGTATCTGATAACTACAAGAGCTATGGGATACTATAGGATAACGATCTCCGTATTTTGTGTGTAGGTACAGGAGTGAACGTTTGACGTTTTTAACCAACTACTCAGCAATGAAGATCAGGACTAAAAGATGGCTTTTTATATCCCAAGCAGCTGAAGGTCCGTTGAGTCATTATGTAGGTTTATTGTATGATAATCTAAAGGACTAGCTGCTTCAGCAATGTTCATGATGCCTAGAGTATATATAGATATAGTTTTCTTTCACTTTGTACCTTGATAGATCTTGGATTGATGAGGGCAACCAACAGAAGAGTATCCATCATCCAGAGGAGGTTCCCTTTTTCATAAATCAGTATGCTTGCTTTGTGTTGATTGGAGTTGAAACTGAGAGTATGTTTGCTGAGTAACAAGGTGAGAGAAGTATATTTGATAGCTTCCCCGGAGTGACCTCATACTGAGTATAGATGAATGATAGAGTTGATATAAGATAGATATCAGCAAATCTTCTGCCAGCCTGCCAAGTGGGTGGTAGGAAGTTCGGAATTAGGTAAAGCTATAACGAAAATTATCACAACTTACCTGAAGTCTTGGGGCTCAGATACTTGACTATTCATGTCAATAGGTTCTTAATGTGCTAATATACCTGCTTGAAGGCAGAGGATACGGATCAACCCTTTTTCAGATCTCCGGCTCAGATACATATATAAAAATATTTCAAATGGCAACTTTGATTATGTCGTGTGAAAACTCTAGGTATACAGTCAAGATGATTCGCATTTTTTGGAGTTTCTTGAGCAACACTTTATTGTCAGTTATCTCTAACCCTCGTCGTTGCTTGGTGTTGAGGCTGGGAGGGTTTTCACGAGTACACAGTATGGCGTTAAAGAAAGGAAAAGTGAATTTGTATCCTGGTAATACAGAAAAAATTGTGAGGCTCTATGAACATGAAACCAATCAACATTTCAGCCTGGTCAAAAGTTTATCAATCAAAGAATTTGTTTGGTGATGAAACATTGTCATCGGAGAGTAAAATAAACTGTAAAACCAAACCAGTAAAGATATACCAAGACCATTTCTAACTAGCGGTAGCTTGAAAAGTGGCCTCCTCCATCAAGAAGAGCCTGAGCCAAAATTCGAAAGGGCCACGTATCCTCAGTTGCTAAAAAGAGGGGTTGGCCGGGTAGTTGTTGTAACTGAAGGGTGTCGTGCATAAGACAGCAAACCCCTGTGCATTCGTATCTGGGTTAAACCGAGTACGAGAAAGAGACAAGACAATTACAGAGGCTGATCATAAGAGATATTGGAATTGGACCTTGAGATTGGTGGGGGTTGGATGGCTGGATCGACAGTAACTGTGTACCTGCGTTTTGTGGCTGGGGTTAAGTTCAGGGGATGAGGCTCAACTGAGTTTATGTCAAGTTCTAGATATTCAATTAATGCCAACTCGTTGTGTACATGTTCTTGAAGCTCAATTGATAATGCTTCCGGTGTTCTGTCCTCCTCCAAAACATTCAATGCTTGCTATCTTGCCCCTATCACCGCTGAAGAGAACACTGGACCTTAAAACTACCGAGCCAGACTTTGCGCTAATCTTTGGTGAACCCAGGGTGTTTAGTTGACCTGACCACCCAATCATATTTGTTTCAGTTCATTTTAGACCCTTTCTTTCACACCGCCCCTCCCCAGGCAGAGCAGAGCCCAGCAAAAGCTCCCCCTCCACCACTCCCCTTTTGGTACTGGGCCCTGGGTTGGCTGGCTGCCCCACGAAATCTCCATCCAAGCCGTCCTCTTAAAAAATAAACCCGCCGCACTCTTCCTCTTCCCTTTCATCATATTATCTCAAAGCTTTTGGTAGCCATTGGGATCTGTCGTCACCATGGCAGAGAAATCAGGCGTCACCGGCGCCGACTTTGAGTTTGTTAAAACTCCTGCGTATCCCAAGCCCGACTTTGACAAGCTTGAGGATGTTGGTGTTCCTACTACCAGGGTAAGTCTTCCAACTGCCTATCATGATTGCTGCGTTGTCCTCTTTGATCAATTGATGCTAACAATCAACAGTACCCTGCCATCAAGAACGCTCCTCTTCCCGCCGATGGCAATGGTGCCGACACCTTCAACAACTATGTCCTCATCTCTATCCTGACTATTGTCCCTTGGTTCATCAGCCGCAAGCTCGGTGGTGGCCTCAAGACTACCATCTTCTTCGCCCTCATTGTCGATCTTCCTCTCCTCGCCGCTTGGTGGCTTGTAATCTCCTCCATCAGCCCCCGCAAGAATGAAAAGGTTCGCCTTCCCAACCGTGGTGTCGAGCACTACCTCGAGTTCAAGAAGGAGGCCGACCGCCTCAAGTACCGTGGCCACAACAAGATCCCTATGGAGACCTTCCACGAGATGTACTTTGACGGTGATGTTGACTTCAAGGGTGACTGCCTTGAGGTTATGGAGTACCGCCATGACTGGGCCAGCTTCCGCTTCACCATTGGCCTCATCAAGTTCTTCCTCTTTGGCATGATCCCCGAGGTTATTATGCACACTCGTTCTCAGGGTATGTTTTTCCGTTACAATTCCACAACAATTGATAATTATACTAACAAATTATAGACGAGGAGCAGGTCCGTGACCACTACGACCGTGGTGATGACTTCTACGGCTGGTTCCTTGGTCCTCGCATGATCTACACTTCCGGTATCATCTCCGACATCAACCGCGAGGAGACTCTTGAGGAGCTCCAGGACAACAAGCTTACTGTAGTTTGCGAGAAGATTGGTCTTGAGAAGGGTGACTCCATGCTCGACATTGGCTGTGGTTGGGGAACCCTTGCCCGCTTCGCCAGTGAGCAGTATGGCGCTAAGGTTACTGGTGTTACTCTCGGCCGCAACCAGACCGCTTGGGGCAACAGCAGCATGCGCAAAGTCGGCATTCCTGAGGAACAGAGCAAGATTCTCTGCATGGATTACCGTGATATCCCCGTTCCCGCTGGTGGCTACAAGAAGATTACCAGTCTTGAGATGTCCGAGCACGTTGGTATCCGTCACTTCGGTAGCTTCTTGAAGCAGGTTCACGACATGCTTGACGATGATGGTGTCTTCTTCCTTCAGTACGCTGGTCTTCGTAAGGCTTGGCAATACGAGGATTTCACCTGGGGTCTTTTCATGAACAAGTACATCTTCCCCGGCGCTGACGCTTCTACTCCTCTCGGCTGGGTTGTCGACAAGCTTGAGGGTACCGGTTTCGAGATCAAGCACATTGATACTATCGGTGTTCACTACTCTGCTACCCTCTGGAGGTGGTACCGCAACTGGATGTCCAACCGTGACAAGGTTGAGGCTAAGTATGGCAAGCGATGGTTCCGTATCTGGGAGTACTTCCTGGCCTATTCTACCATCATCTCTCGTCAGGGCAGTGCTACTTGCTTCCAGATCACTCTGGTCAAGAATATCAACTCTACCCACCGTGTTGACGGTATCGAGACCCAGTTCAACCTCAGCGGTGCTCTTGACAACTGCCGCGCTGATCTCCAGTCTTGGGCTGCCAAGAACAACGTCAAGACTCCTTCCGAGTACCTGTAAAGGTATGGTTGAGGTCAATAACTGGTCTAATCTAATCTTTGGCCGTGCTAGACACAGCCAGGCTTCAAAAAGATGCCCTATGATAAGAGGCCAGTTTTGAGTAGTCTATCACGTATGTGATATGACAGTCAGCTCAGGCAATAAAATGGGAACTGGATCTGTCCTATCTACTGCATATTTAAACCCGGAATGCGCCCCCTCAGTCGATAGAGTCGATTGAGGCTGGTCCAGTCGCAAAGGGCAAGTTTCATGAGATTCATGATAGATGTGTAACGGCAGCGTTGAGGATAGGAAATTGGTACGGATGGATGACTACCTATAGATGTCATAAAAGGGATGAATTGAAAAGTTTGTTCATATCGATCTAAGTTATTTCATGCTATTTGTCTTGTTGGTGAATTGTAGTAGTGGAAGAGATAAATCATGACTTGTCGACATATCATGACATCCACTGTCAGAGAATTGTGATTTATTTGACTATTGACCAGCCAATTAAACACATCCATTTGGGTAATTTATAACATTTCACATCAATTAATCTCTCCCTGACATTCATTTCTCCGTCATGAATGGGGAAATGTCTATACGGGTTTTCCATTTCAATCCTCATAAGCAATCGTCTAATTTTGAGCCGAGGCTTTTCCTGTGGAACAGTTCTACTCCTGCACCTAATCAATCGCAACTATTAACAACCAACTCCAACCACAGACTCTGGACATATTCACACGGTCTGTATTACTGCGCCAAGAAAGAAATTCATCATGAGGCCCATATCTATCCTCAACCGCCAGTGCGGCCCTGCCTTTCAGAGAGCATACAGCACCAAAACACACTCGCCCATAATCTCAGGTCTCAAAGGCCATCCTCCAAAGATAATACGAGACTATCTAACCCCTATGCCCTCACATCTCCTAACAACCACAATAAACGATCTCATCCCTTCATCCCCATCAACGTCTACAATATCTTCTCCTCCTTGCGCACTTCCTCAAGGCCACCACCTCGTCTATTTCCCAATCCAATTACCACCCTCACGTCTTTTTCCTGATGGTGCAGACCCTGGTCACTCACCTGGCCCACCCTATTTACGGCGTGTCTGGGCTGGTGGTGAAGTTACCTTCAGAGGGGACGAGATGAAGCTAGATGCGAGACCAGTGGTGTGCAGAGAGAAGATAGAGGATGTGACGCTGAGAGGGAAAGAGGATGAGGACAAAGTGTTTGTTGACGTGTGGAGGAAGTATGGGATTGGCCATGAGGTCGAGGGGAGAGAAGAGTGGGATATCGAAGAGAGGAGGACGTTGGTGTTTATGAGAGAGAAACAAGGCTCTGCTTCAGTAACTCCACGTTTGCTCAAGTGTAAGTTTATACCTGTTATGTCCAAGACCATCTACTGACACACAATCCAAGATCCTCACACACCATCTCACTCAGTCTCCCTCAGACCTTCACCCATACACCTCTTCCACTTCTCAGCTCTATCTTTCAACGCCCACTCAATCCACTTTGACCCTCAGTTTGCGCGAGAAGTAGACGGCCACCGAGCACTTCTAGTCCACGGTCCCTTCACTCTAGCTTTAATGCTCCGCATGCTGAACGACCAACTCGGCTCTGGCGCATCTGTTCACAAATTTAGCTATAGAAACTATGCACCCCTCTACGTCAATGAGCGTATGAGCATTAATGTTCGTAGAGTATCGAAAGAAGGTGGGGTTCAAGGGCGGTGGGATGTTTGGATAGAAGGACCAGAAGGTGGAATGGCCGTCAAGGGAACAGCGGATGTCGTCTGCAAATAAAAGAAAACCTGATGCTATTGTAATGAGGTGTTATGATTGTATACTAGAAAATGCCGACATGTAACAGCATGATTATCTAACCAAAGACTGAGCTGCGCAAAACGCTTAGTATGCCACCGCCTCTATTCCGCTAATGTCCTATTTTTCATTCCCTTTTCCTGCTGATAGATAACACCAGAATTATGCTGCCCAAAGTACGACAGAACCCATTGACCTCACACATCGTACATATCTCTTTTCCATCTGGAAATTCATCTAATCAGCCCATCCGAAAACCTCGCCAAGAGACAAAGTGTTGCTTCGCAGACCGGTCAAGGTGATAAGAATGGTCACCAAGTCAATCACAAGAAGAACAGTAGTCGAGAGCATGAAGCGAGGGCTGAAGACGCGGTAGAGCATCAGGTGACGACGCAGCCAGCCAGCCCAGCTCATGGTAGCCAAGGCTTCAACGGCGTAGTAGACAATGAAGACACCGATGCTACGAGTGGCCGTCTCCAGAACTCCCTTCTGTTTAGGGCCGACCTTCCACAGAGCAAGGAGCGGCACGGACGCAGCAGCGATGATCTGGCCTGCGAAGCTGTTCAGGACGACAACAATGGGAGTCCAAGGATAGCGGATGCTGAAGAGAGGAATGAAAGCACTGTCCCACTGGATGCTGGATAAAACAGCCTGGTGACCCGTCTTGAAGTAATAGAAGTTTCCGAGGACAGCGAGCATGACAGGTCCAATAGGGCTTGTCTTAAGTTCGTTGAGATCTAAAAGCTCAGCTAGTGTGAGGATCTGCCAGAACATAAGAGCGAGGGCACCACCGCCCATAGGCTTCGAAAGAAGGAAGCAAGCCAAAAGAATATTGAGAGGGAGCAGCAAGTAGCGAGCACCAATGGCGTTGCCATATCCAATAATAGTGACGACAGGTCGACCGCCAGCTCCAGATGACTGAAGGAGAGATACGCAAGGAGGTGCCCAGACAAAGGCGGTGCTTCCAGCAATGAAGGCGAGAGCAAGAACCATCTGGGCCACGTAGACACCAATGGTCTTGGGGGCTCCTTCAGGGAGATAACCTGCAAGCCAGCCTCCGTTGTCTGCAGCGTCAATAACCCAGTACATGGCAGAGAAGAACAAGCCTCCACGGATAATGTAGCCGATCCATGTAGGGGCAAGACCTTCATATGATCTGCTTGTGACAAGGAAAGACTTGATAATAGCTGGAAGAACAAGGCAAACAGCGAAAGGAATGGCCAGCTGCCATATCGCGGAAGTCGAAGAGGTGGAAGAGGCGTAGTATGTGGAAGTGCAATAGGGCATCTGCTCCTCTCGGCAGAGCTTTGAGTACGAGGCGATACGGCCAAGCACAATGAAAGCAACAGAGTGGTAGATGGCTAAGAACCTCTCCCGTCGAGCTTCAATGCGGAGTGCAGAAACGGCACTAGCCACACCAAAAGTGGTGATAAAGAAGAGGAGGACGGAATCCTCCCAGATCGTGTACGAGTTGGAAGCAAATCCAATCGACTGACTGACAGTGAAGATGACAGCCAACCAACCCCAGTAAGATGAGGGGAAGACATTGAGGATAGTCCTGCCAGCTTCATGCAGAGAAGAGCTGAGGCCAGCCATGAATAGCACTGCAACAAGCGCGGCAAGTCCCTCAACAGGCTGCTGACGGTAAAAGCCTACACCGGTGAGAACAGCAACAGTGAAGAGAATCTTGGGGTCCCAAAGACCCTTGAGGATGCTCTTGTGGAAGACATCTTCAGTATCAGGCTCGTTCTCCTTGAAAGCCATGAGCTCCAGCTTCTTCTCGGCGTAGTCGAGCTCTGCGTCATTCATAATGACATACTCATCTTCCTCCTCTCGAGAAGAGTACATCAAGAGAAGGACGAGGCCAGTGCCAAAGACGACAATACCCATGATCATACGGGGGACGTCGAAGCGGGCCCAGAGGTCCTTACAAACAGACAGGGTGGTCTCTTGGAATTTGGAGAAGGCCGCATAGGCATCGCGGTCATTCTTGGCGATGGCGAGGGCAGCCTCCCAAAGAGCGGCAGGAGATTCAGCGCCTTCAGCTTGAATCAGGCCCCGAGCCTTGTGGTAAGATGCCTGGTATCTCTCAATACCGGCCGCAGCAACACGGGAGACAGCATTGAGGTTGCGCCAGTCGTTGCCCTTGACACCAGCAAATGCCTCCTCAATGGGCCCTCCCAAGTTGTTAAAGGGAATAGGAATACCAAGAAGCAGTGCCAGAGTAGGGACGAGATCGATCTGGTTCACCGGTCGAATCTTGGCGTTGGCTGGAGGAGTAGCAAAGTCGGAAGAAGTTCTGCCAAAGAAGGGCTTCTTGGAGTACATCCAGAGAGCAGCCTCAACCTCGTCATCGCTCTCACCACCGTGATCGCCCTTGCTATCCATGCCGTGATCTCCCATGACAACGAGAAGAGTCTTGTCGTCAATCTTCTCGACAAGCTTGCGAATAAAGTCGTCCATCTGGCGAAGCTTAGCACCCATGGCGGGATGATCAGGTCCGTATCGGTGACCGGCATGATCGACACCAAGACAGTGTCCAATAAGAAGATCCCACTCGCCCTTTCGCTCCTTGTTCAACAGCGGGAAGATGTTGTCAATAACACCATTATCAACAGTGTGTAGATCCCAGACGTTGAAGCTATCGTAAGCCTTGCTGATATTGGGCTGGAAGTAACCGGGGAAGAGAGACCACCAGGTATCATCTCCAAGGTGGGCAATCTTCTTGCCAGCATCCTTCAATTGCATCAACAAGTTGTCCTCCTCGATAGCTGCACCGGCAAAGTTGCTTCCAACATCAACAAAAGTCGGCAATGTTCCAGTCGTAAGACCCTTGAGTCTTTGCATCGTTGCAGTTGGGGGATCAGCGATAAAAGGTCGAAGGAAGGCATTCTGAGGTGACTTGACGGCGGACTCGTAGAGGTAAGGGAAAGCATTGTGGAAATGCTGAGCCTGTGCCGGATCCTCAGGAACTGTAAAGTCATAGCGAAGCGCGTCAATTAGAACGACAACAGCTCTGTCAAAAGATTTTGGATGCCAGCAACCGCGATCGACATTCAATGAGCCCTTGGTGTTCTCAATTGGAGGTAGAGTGCAGTTTGACTTGTCCTCCAGTACAAGTCGTGTCAACAGAAATCCACTTGTAAAGAGCCATATACCGAGCGCGTGAATAGCCAGCAAGACGACCCAAAAAGCAGCAGCCCATCGCCAACGCTTCTCATATGTCTTTTGTCGTCTCTTGTCAAGCGCCTCGCGTCGTCGCTCCAGGACCTCGACGTTCTCTTCGGCGGGAGGGAGTCCGAATTTCGCATTGGCAGCCTGCTGAGCAGCTCGAGCGCGTTCAGCTTTAGCCCATTGCTCCGCGATTTTTTGGTGCTCGGTTTGAGGGGGCTGTTGCTGAGCCTTGGGTTTGGCCTTTGGCTTTGGTGTCATCTTGATTGTCAGTATGTACTCGTTAAGTCAGGGAACGTAATCGCTATTAAAGAGGAATTGAAGCCGATTTACAGGCCATTGAAATGCCCGAGCGGCACAAATATTGATTAAACAAATGAAGAAGAAGGGAAAATGAAACAAGAAAAGATTGAAGTTTGATAGTGGCCTCTGCTTTGAGGGACTTGAATGTTTGGTAGAAGAGCTGTTCAACCCTGGTGGATTGTTCAGTGGAGCTCTAATGGAAGATAGTGGAGTCAGTTGAATTGGAGATTCCATTCATTCTACGAGGAGTTTCACCCACTATAAGCCATCATGGTAAGCTTTGAACATCTAATTACAAACTTTAGGCACGGAACAATTGACCACAGTTTATGCACAATTTATATGAGAGAAACGCAATTTCGAATTCATTATCGTCAATCCTTTGTGGATCCTCCAAACTCTAGTACTAAGAAAGCTGCACATATCAAAAGTTTCCATTCTTAAGCCAATCACTTCGTTCATTGGCATCAGTATCGTCCTCCGAGTCTATCTGCCATCATTCAAATCGACGCGACGTGACGTGACGTTACTAAATTCGCAAATCTCCCCTCTAGAACGCCGCCCATGCTAGGATCCTGTCCCACGATGCATATCTTTTCTCCAGTCAATTGCTTGCCAGCCATCACGGGGCTGACAGGTAAACAAGAGACATACACACTTCTCAATTTTCAAAGTCGCCTTAGTCAAACATGTCGACATTGGTGGTGGCAGGTGGATCAGCAGTAGTACCGCTTGCACGCCTCCTCTCAAGTCGTCGTCGTTGTCGTCTATTCTCCGCTGCTGTTGACCCCTCGGCTGGTGTTTCCCCAGCAGGTCCAGATGGTGAGGTATTGACAGGAGTCATCTCACTCCAAGTGCCATGACTCTCGCCCAGGCTAGACACTGTCTGGCCGAATGCTGATGTGCCGCCTGGGAGCAGTGACGGTGGCGCTGCTGGTGCTGGTTGTCCGGAGTAGTATGCAGAATCCTTGCCTTTTCGTTTGGGCTTCGCATAGGAAGGGTTCGGGGGGTTCAAAGGTGCCATAACATCCTCCTCCTCTGCCTGTCGCTCGGCGGCCGTCTCGGCTCGCTTTTGACTGGAGTCTCTTCGGTAACGTCGGCGATACGAGGGAGACTCGAGGCCGGAGATGCTGCTGACGGAGTCTCTTCGGCCGCGAGCTGCCTTTGCTTCCTCCTCCGTAAGTCGTCGAAGGGTCACGTTCCTGTCTTTATCATCATGTACCTTCATCTTGACACTAACACTGGCTGGAGATGCATAGCGCTCATAACGCGAATCTTCCTCGCCGGGGGCAAGTCTTGATGAATCTCGATCACCGGGCCGGCCTTGACGGGACCGCTGAGCCCGAGATCCTGGGGATATTCCTGAGGCTGTGGTCTCCGTAGGTGCCATGGGCGCCAGGATACCGTGGGGATCAGGTGGCATCGCAGGCATTGAGACATGCTCGCTGCTGCGTCTCGAGTGGTTTCCTGCTCGGCCGGCCACGGGAGGGAGATTTGCTTGTGGGGGAAGGGTGCTCATTTCAGTAGGTGGGACGTAGTTACCTCGTGCAGGTCGGGGCTCAATGGTCGATTCCGACATCTCTGTTGACAAAACCGTTTCCGTGGGAGGGTATCCTGTTGTTTGTCGACGGGCAGGGGGACGGCGACCGTCTCGCCTCGTAGGAGAATCGTATCCGTCAGTGGTAAACCTGGAAAGTGAGGTGCCGGATCTCAAATCTTCTTCGTCACGTAAACGCTGCTCTTCCTTTGCTGCTTTCCGATCTGCCATCTTCTTCGCAAACCATCCAAAACCAAGGCCGCTGAACAGTCCCTTTGCAAAGCCACCGCCAGTCTTCTCTGGTTGTGGGCGTCGGGATGGGCTAACATATGATGAGTAATCTGATTCCTGGAATTCACTTCGGCCTGAAGCTGGCGGATATCGTTTGCCTCTAGGTGTCACGGATGGTGGAGGCGAGCTCAGTGCAGTTTCGGCATAACTTCCATCAGCAGCGCTCCTCATTTGCGACATGGCCGGTGGAGGAGGGCGGTTTCCAGGAGGGAGCAGAGATGTGCGAGTGGCATCCGGTCCTCGTCTATTGGTGGGGGTTACGTCGCTGGTCATGTCAGTCCTTGTGAAGTCAGTCATAGTCGGAGCGCTGTGGGTTGCGCGGTGACGCCTGGGCGTCTCAGTCGATACAGCAGAATACTCTGAGTAGTCTTCATCTCGTGGTCGATCCTTTTTAGCAAAAAGTCTTCCAAGGCCAAGACCAGCCATGAACTTTGCGAATCCACCTCCGCCGCCTCCAGCGTTATCTTTTCGCGCAACATCCGAGTACTTTTCCCCAGTATATCCAGTGAGATAGCTAGCTGAGCCAGTTCTAGAGGGGAGTACCTCTGGCCTCTGGCTACGATCAAATGAGGGGGATCGGCTGCGGACTCGGCTGCCAGTTTCCTGGTCTTTGTTCTTGTTTCGTCCTCTGGCCAGGGCGGCCAGTCCACCAAGAGCAATAAATGGGCCTAGCCATTTGGCCTTGCTTTTAGGAGCCTCTGACTTGTACTCTGAGAAATACTCCGACTCTGTATATCGAGTGCGTGTGTCTTCTGTTGGTGCCAACTCTGACCGCACTTCTGATCGTGCTCCACCCATATAGTATTCCCGATGAGTTGCAGACCGCCAGCTTAAGACAAAATACAAGATGACCAGCAAAAACATCCAGACAGCATAGAGAATAAACAAGTAGAGAGGCGATCCATACAAGGTAAGACCAAGCGGAACCTGAGCCATACCCAGAAGCGCAATTGCTCGGCCGAACCATTGGTGAATCATGATGCGCAACGATATGCTCTTAGCTACTCTGCGTACAACCCAACCTCCCAAGAGCTGAATAAAGAAGAGGGTAAAGATGGCCACTCCAATTCCATGATGGGGGTTTGTTAAGCTTCTCTCCGGTCCAACTGCGAAGTATCCCAGGATGAAGACGGGGACCAGCAATAAGACAGAAAAGACATTGAGTTGGGCATGGTATTTGATAGCCCAACCAGGACGCCGCGAGTAAAATCTGGCTGTCATGATGGAGAAGGGAATGAGAAACAGGAAGACGATAACTCCCAGTAAGCCGTGTGCCAGTACAAGACCATGATATTGCGTAAGTGTCGAAAATCTGTTTCCCATGCCTATATCTAAGTGTTAGTATAATCCCGAGTATATCGAACATTATCTTCAATACCATTGTAGCGCATAGTTTCAAAGTTGAGGCCCTGCAAGTTGGGCAGTAGAAAGGTATTCTTATCGAAGTCCCATGTCCCATCTCCAACGACCTGTGTGTTTGAATCATAACTCACTGACCCAGGGGCAGAGAGTTCATCTTTTGCCGGCGCCATGATGGCGACGACGGGAAGGAAAGTTGTGTTTCAGACAGGATCGGGATGTCTCGCGTGGTGTAGTTTAGAGGTATTTTGGATCCTCTTAGCGTTTTGATTTGGTTCGTGTCTCGAGATTGGAATGTGAAAGAGTATGATATGGCTAGTCTATTGTTGACGAGCTTCCAAATGGCGTGTATTGTAGGTGGAGATCGAGAAGCGAAGGCGATGTCGGATGTCTTAGTCAAACAGAAACATCTTGCTTCAACCAACTTGTTCGTGTATCGTTAAAATCGTAAAACTAGAGGCGAAGATAAGAAATGCCTCGAGTTTGTGTAGGTAGAAAGAAACTACAAAAAATAGTACGAAAGCCAAGCTTGTAGACCTGAGTAGAGTTGGTCCGTTCCTGGTCTGGGAGGGAGACTGACTTTCCGTCACCGTTGCCAGTTGCTAGGGATGGTTGGTGGGGAAACCGCGGCGCAAGCTAAGGCTAGCCAGCGCATCCCATCAATCCATGATCCGTACCTGCCAGGTTTGGTGCTTTCGTAGATAATTGTGGGTTCGTATACGTATTCCCCGATAGTGGGGCCGTCAGCGGGCGGTGTAGAAACGGCCTCCCTATGGGCCGTTAAGCCTTTCTAACGGGAGAGGCTTCAATGCTATTGTTTGAGAAGAATAATTGATTGACTTGATACTATAAAAACTGTAAAAAAAAATCATGGTGTGTAAAGAATATCTTGAAGCTAGTTCGATCTATAACTCAACCGAGGCTAAATATATTTCTAAGCGTCGTTTAGTTCCGTCTCGGTTCCAACAAATAATGACTCGACCTCGCCTAGTTCTTCACCGTATCTACTTATCCACATAGTATTTCTTGAAACTGTTATATGGTTCGGCTCTGATTTGCTGGTAGTTGTCAAGCTTTTCATCATGAGGCTGTTTAGGCCACTAGGAGTTCGCAGTACGCAGCATGCCCCCAGACTTGACCATGCGCTGTTGTTACATAGCGGCCCAAGTTCCGTATGATCCGTTCGATTGTACCTGAAGAAATGCAGCCCAGGTTCCCATGAACTGGAGAAGATGCTATTACTCAGAACTCATTTCACTGACAAGTCAAGGCTTCGTTCCCCAAGAGATGCAGAATCTGGAGGGCATTGTTGGTGAGCCAGGGTCTACAAGACTGTGCAGCTAAGACAAACACACTATTTATGCAGCCAAGAATTGTGCACATTGCTCTATCTTCTGTATCCTTCTCTCACTAGTAGCCAGCTAACCAGCTAGTTTTGCAACTAAGGGCAGCTGATTATCGAAACAACCCTCGTGAAACAATCCCTTGAACAAGCTCCACAATTGACTTGAAGATGTTGGTGTGGTGTACCAAAGAGTTGGGACGAAATCGGCAATGAAAGATGAGTCAAATATCTACAAGCTTGGTATGTCTTGAAGACGAACTATGGTGGTTTCTAGATAAAAAGTTCGCAATTATGTGTTCTTTGTTCAATAAGTCAACCTTCTAGAAAATATTGAGCTAATGAATTCTAAGTAGGAAACTCATAGTTAAAAAACCACCTTGGTCCTCTGGCGTCGACCATGAAACATCCTTTTATTTAAAACTGAATCCTCCTTCTACAAACTAACAGCCTCATATGCTTCGCCTCAGCCTATTGACATCATTAAATTGTTCGATGAAGGCATCTAGCATAAGTAATTTCCCTATGATACATGCTAAAAGCTTATGTTTCATGTATAGAAACTCAACCTACAGCATAAGTATAAATGGTGGCCTTTCTAATGACTATCAAATAGAATTAGAATTCCAATACTTCTTCAATTTTGTTGTTGAGTGTCTAGGTATTGTCACCATTTTCATTTGTGGTACCTATGTTGACAACAACTGTTATCGCTGCATTTGCGGCGCTGACCTCGTCTGCCCACGCATGGCTTCCCAGTGAAAAACCTCGGAACCTCGACAGGCGTGATGGTGAAATCTTTGTGTATCCTCTACGTACTGAGGGTAATGATAAAAGGTGGCTTCCATCTGCGAAAAAGATTCGTGGAGTAAACCTCGGGTCTCTTTTTGTCTTTGAGCCATGGATCGATAGCCAAGAATGGGCCGATACTGGATGCGACGGAGAAAAGTCCGAGTTTGATTGTGTAATGAACAAAGGACAAGATTCTGCGGATAAGAACTTCCAAGCGCATTGGAAGCGTTGGATCAATCAGACTGATCTCGATGAGATGCTAAGTTATGGCCTCAACACTATTCGTGTCCCTCTGGGATACTGGCTGAAGGAGGACCTGGTTGACAAATCAGAGCACTTCCCCAAGGTAAAAACAAGTATACTGAATCCATCGTATACCTGTAAGCTGACATCAAAAGGGCGGCTTGGAATACTTGACTCAACTTTGTGGTTGGGCTAGTGATCGAGGTTTCTATATCATTCTCGAGTAAGATAAGCGGCCCATCGAATTGAATATCCCCTACTGACACCGAGCAGTCTTCATGGTGCCCCCGGTGCTCAAGAACCTAATCAGCCTTTCACTGGTCAATATGCTCCAAAGGTTGGGTTCTACAGTGACTATAACTATGGTCGTGCAGTTGAATGGCTCGAGTGGATCACCGACATTATTCACATCAGAAAGGAATATCGAAATGTCGGCATGCTCGAGTTGGTCAACGAGCCACTGAACTGGGATAAGTCTGTTGATTCCTTACGTAAGACTTATTATCCCAAGGCTTATAGCGTTCGTAATTCACTGCCATCAATCGAAATGGTTGCTAACAATTTATAGGCAATTCGAAAGGTTGAAGACAGCCTGAAGGTTTCCAGTGACAACCGCCTTCACATCCAGATGATGGGCTCTCTATGGGGCAGTGGAAAGCCCACAGAGTTCCTTAGTGATACCTCTTTCACAGCTTTTGACGACCACCGTTATCTCAAATGGGACACAAGCGTTGAGGTTTCTCAAGATGCATACATCAAAAAGTCCTGCTCAGATGACCGCAATACCGATGGTCCCATGATTGTTGGCGAATGGTCCTTGTCTGTACCAGATGATGTTGAGAAGACTGATGCTTGGAGCCCTCAAACTCAAAAGGACTTTTACGCTAAGTGGTTCTCTGCTCAAGTACATGCCTACGAGAAGGATACCCTTGGGTGGATATTTTGGACTTGGAAGGCCAATCTTGGTGATGACTATCGCTGGTCTTATAGAGGTAAGTTTAGATCCGTGAACATGAGCAACAGGTCACTAACAGTTGCCAGATGCGGCGAGGGCTGGTGTCATCCCAAAGGATCTCGATTCCCTTCCCAGCGTGTGCTAAATGCATGTTCTTAATGGTGGTTATTGAAGTCCTGTATTTTAAACCCTTCTAAAAACTTGATTAGACAATAGCTATATAAGAACTCTAGATGCGAATGAAAATCCAACTTAGTTCCAGGCGAAGCAACAAGGAAATTTATTTCAGTCAAGACTCGACTTAGTGTTCCATCAATCAGGTCTATTTTCCCCGCTTCAAAACGAGAACCAACCAAGATGCCAGTCTGTATCCAGCAATGATAGAAATCATAATTCCTACATTTCGTCCAAAGTGTGCATTTGTGTATCCATACTGCTCCAGCACGGCCTTGCCCTCGATCTTGCACTGATCTGCGAGAGGAGATTGGTACATGCAGCGGCATCCATTGCCACAGCTATACACGCGGTGCTCAAACTCATTGAACATCATACCCTCAAATACATACTTCTGGTAGTCCCAGTAGTGAAAGACGTATTTGTAGAAGACGTTGAGGATAGTAGGAGGAACCATGAATCCTCCAACGGACATCCAGAGACCGTTTGCAAAGGCCACTAGAGCGAGAGCAATGACAAAGCTGGGGAACAGGGATGTCATGAAGACGACGAGCGACTCTGCAGCGAGTAGATCAAGGAAAAGCCACAGGACCCAAGTAAAGAATGCTTTGCCAGTGGGCTGGAAGTTGGAAAGCCAGTAAGAAATGACAGAGAAAAGAATAGAAATAAGGAAAAGATAAGGAATGCCAATAAAGAAGTTGGATACGATGAGTTCCGCAGCACCATACAAGCCGTTTTGATACTCTTTGACGTACTGGAGTCGGTCCTCGATGAAAGCAGGTACATATGCCACAGCCATGAAACTCATAAAGGCAGAACCGAAGAAGATGGCGTTGATGAAAGGCTGAATAGACTCTTGGTCGGGTTTGAGTCTTACCCAGACGGTACCCATCATGATAGCTAGGCCAAGGTACATAGCTATGCGAATGCCATAGGCTACGACATCACGGTAACTCTTGATGAAGCTTCGATGGAAAAGAGTCCAAGTGAGACTGAGCATGTTGGGTTTCTTCTCGACTGCGTCGATACTCCAATCGCTGCCTGTAGTTTCAGCAGTCTTTATCGCAGTCATGATATCATTGGCCTGTCGTGAGTTCTTCCATGCAGTTTGTAGAGCCTCCAGATTCTGTGATGCCTCGTCCCTGTTCTGAGAAAAGTCGATGTTGACCAGCTCAAGAAGATGCTCTGCTGGATTGACATATTGAGGCATAGGAGATCCGATTTCCTCATAATACTGCGTAACACCGGTTACAGGACCGAAGTACTGTGTCTTTCCGCCAGAAAGCAAGAGAAGCTTGTCGAACAGGTTGAAAGTTGAAGTAGAGGGCTGATGAATAGAGCAGATGACGATAAGATTGTTGCGTTGGGCTACCTCGCGAAGATACTTGACAACCTCATAACTGGCAGCTGAGTCGAGACCACTTGTAGGTTCATCGAGAAAGAGGAGTTTAGGGCTGGTGATTAGTTGACTTGCAACGCCAACACGGCGTTTCTGACCACCTGAAATGCCCTTACGAATAGGTGTTCCAATGAGAGTGTTGGTTTGCTCCGTCAGACCAAAAGAGTCGAGGAGATTATCGATGCGAATCTTTCTTTCTGATTTCGACAGAGAGCTATTGAAGGTCAGATAACCTTCTCTTTAGTTGTGAGTAATACTTGCCTTGCAGCGAGTCGTGATGAGAACTCGAGTGTCTCTTGGACAGTCAATGATCCAATAAGAGCGTCTTCCTGTTCAACAAAGCAAGAAACTTCTCGGAATTGAGCAAGAGATAAGTGTTTTCCATTGGCGTTGACCTCGGATTCGACGTTGCTCGCATTGGTTGGGCGGCGTGCCAGGACGTTCAAGAGTGTTGTTTTACCACATCCCGACGGTCCCATAAGGGCGCAGATCTCGCCTGTAAGTAGCCCATTAGCTTGTTGATAGTATATATGTAGAGTACCTACTTACCAGCTTCGACAATTCCTTCAACATTATCAACAATTGCCTTTGGCTGCTTTGTGTCTCGGTCTTTGACAGTGACGGTGACGTTTCGCCAAGTGAAGTTTTTGATGGTTGTGTTGAGAAGATGCTTCTCCGCAACAGGACGCTGTTCAGAGTCCATGCCGCTGTCAGCGTCGTCTGGCTTGACTCCCATGGTGATGGTTCACACTAGGTAGTAAATAGGAAGAATAGATATAGTAGTTGGTGACAATGAATTGATGGTGTCAGTCAATGAATGAAACAACTGGGGTATTCAGTTTATTAAATACAAGAAGCACTTCATTAGAAGAAAATTCCATCTCAAGAGGCGCAGAAAAGGACATTGTTTCAGCTTTCGGTGTCTTGAATATAGCCCGTATTATTCTTGGTCTCACAGCATAAATCAAAGGATGCGCTATTGACGAGGCTTGCTGAGCCACAACCGTTTCTGTTCCCCGACATGACGCATTCCTCCTAGTTTCACTTTCACTTCCTTCACAGACTTTCCGGTTTCCAGCGGATAAATATGCAATGCAGTGGATGAATTGATGCCGAGATCCGAGATCGAGCATATGATATATCTCTTGGCTGGAAGACATTGAGTAGAGTAGATTAACGGCCAATTTAATAACAACCGCCTAACTAAATAGAACCTAACGATCTCTTAATAAACTACAGTACCTAATTAGCCACTAGTCTTCCAGTGCTTTCTAAAACTCAATTCCTGCTTACTCTGACTATTTCTGCATGTAGACTTCAGCTCTGAGTCAGCCATCCAAACACATTGATTTTTTTCATGTGATTGGCTCATGGTCAATTAACCCCCGACAATATAGGGCTGAATCTCGACCAGGGTCTCCGACGAGCCGAAACCTCAATTGCCGAAGCCCGGATCAATAAACATTTTACAAAAGGTCTTGAAGATCTTCATAGCGGTATCTTATCTGTAAAGCGCGACGTTCAATAAAATATACCACGAGGACGTGCACTCTGAGTACGTTGAGTCTCCAAATTTGTTTATCCAAGGTTCCAACTTATAGTACTAATGTACGCATTCCATGAGGACAACTGGCCAGGAATGAATGCCACAGCATATCTCAGGGTTTATGACTAGAATACAGGCACAAAACGTAAATAGTCCAATCATTTCATCATTTACTTCATTGTTTATTCAAAGATCTTATCTAATGCAAAATGAATCCAGTCATATCTAAACCAAAAACACCACGCTTAATATCAAACCCCAAAGTCCAATATACTCTAAGTCAAACAAATCTCATGTCCATTGCTTAGTTCCATCATTCTCCCATGGACTCGTCATAGTAGGCATAGCCTGTATCTCAAACCCTCGAATAATCGAATCATCCACTACAATTCGATTCATCGCCTCCTCTTGAGTAGTGCCAATCCAAAATTCAGGTACTGATCTATTCTGTTTCTTGACCTGGTAGATCCCTTGTGCAATGCCCTTAACACAGTTTTTTTCTCGCTCGGCAGCACCCCATACCAGAGACGTTCTTTTCAGGGCAGCGATGTTGAGCTGAAACAACTGCCGCAACTCATCATCGCTATCAGGCATACAGAAAAGAGCCCATCTGTTGAGGTGTGTGATAGTTGACATTGTCAACACGTAATTAAAGAAGTGTGTGTGGGAAAGTAGCGAGACTTGATTGGTGGTGAGTTGGCTGATCTCCGTGGCAGCCTCTATCATTAATCTTGTGTGATTGTTGAATGTATCCGTAGACAACGCGGAGTCAGTGCTCAAGTTTGTTGACTGACTCGACAAGTAGTTCAATTGTGAACATGGCTGGTGAAGCAGAATAGATGTAGCATGAGTGATCATGTAACCCTGAAATAACATCTCGTCAAAACTGCCGTGTTGACGGTGAGCATCCTGTTTCGATTTGGGGATATCTTGCTGCCATTTGGCGAGCAATTCCTCGATGTAAACAAGGCTTTCATCATCGGGCCCAGAAACGGGAGGGATTCTCAGGAGTTTGCCGAGGTTCCGAGCTGCTTGTATGCGATAGGCGAAGGATGAGGGTTCTCGACTCGTATCAGATGATTTAGTTTCGTTAATGTCTTGGAGATGTAATGGTTCCGGAATATCCTGTATACTATTTTAGATACACCCAACCTCTACGAGGGAGAACAACGGCCTTACACCAGAGAGATATTCATGTTCCTCGCATGGTAGCGCAATGTTAGAAGCTGCATCGAACAGCTGGAAGTTGGTACTTCGATGAACTCCAGCGATCAACCCATCAACCACAAACAGCTCCCACCACGTCCTTCTCCAACTCTCTTCCATCACCCGCATACCTCGTCCATGAACGACTGCGAACTCCCGCGTATTGAGACCGATCTCAATAGCAATTCTTTCAAGACCTGATAATATCTGTCTCACTTGTTCCTGTTGGCCCTGCCCATCCAAGCCGATTAAAAGGAGTAACAGAGCTTGAACCAAAAAGCCGTCCTTGCGACGATGTGGTTGGTATATTAATTGATGAGCTTCTTGGAAGAAACCACCCCGATGAATACATGATGGGACATATAGTGATCCAATCCAGCGCGTTACGGCGAGTACAGGCGTTACGGAACTCTCTTGAGATATCATCAATAGTGACTCTTTCGGTAGGACGAACGGATGAGCGGTATGGAAGTGATTATAGAAAGCATCGATGCAACGTTCTGGAAGAGTCAGTGTCGGGGTATGTACAATGCTGTGTTCGTATTGTTGAGTTGCGGGCGGCAGGTTGAAGATATCGCTCGATGCATTAGGCGTGTCGTACGCTCCAAAGAAGGACATGTTGCTCTCCATACTATTGCTAGCATCCAAGACAGGGTCCAGGTAGGGAGTTGATACTGCTGAGTTGAATATGCTATCTGCAATATTAGGACTTAAATAGACTGACGAACTCAGGGAACCAGAGCGCGCCGATTTCGCTGAGACTGAACCTTCGCCACTACGAGTACTTTTTCGAGCAGGAGACACGCCATGTTTTTGACTTTGTTTCTGGGCGGAATTCCCTCGGGGGCCCTTGTAACCGCGTCTTGAAGCAACATAAACACACTCAGACCCTGAGCTCAGGCATCGAGAGCAAGGGTTCACACCGTCACATTTTAAATGCCTTCCTCGCTGAAGATGGTAATGTCAGTTCAACTTTTTTTTTGGGGTCTAGGAAGAGGTAAAACTTACACAAGCGAGACAAGCAGCGGAGACGGAACCGACATTTGAGCGGCTGCTCTCTGCAGTCGTAGATGTTGAGCCGCAGGGTGATGTCCTCCCATCGGCACCAGAACTGGGGGAACAAGACTTGGAAGATAATTCGTCTGTTCCTGAGTATGTGTCGTCCTTTCTTCTGATTGAGAGCGTCTGTTGAAAGGAATTCGAAGAGCTCATCGTAGGAGAACACCACGCATATGAGGCATTCAGAGGGTCCGAATAAAAAGAATAAGGTTGAGGAGAGGGAAAGGGGGAAGAGGAGTCGACAGGAGTGTTCGAGAAAGTTCTATTCTTTTCGTCCATTGAGACTGTTTATGGATGCCGATGACTGAGTGGCTCTTGAGGGCGTTAAACGAAGTTATGGATAGATCATAGGCCAATGCTTAGTACTCCGGGAATGAGAGATACCGGTGATAGCGTCGGCTTGTTTATAGGGCTGAGAGCCGCTGACTGTGTCTTAGGAGTCTCAAGAAAGATCTGAATGACGCTTTTCTCCAGAAGTCGGCCGCCTCGTTGAGATGCTTAAATGACCCTTGCTTAGATGATGGCTGTGAAGGATTGCTATCCAAGATGCGTTTCTGCGATGAAATCGAACCACACCTTATGATCCCACCGATTTAGGACCTTTGACACGAATACTATGGAACAAGATTAATAATGGAGACCTACTTGGAGTGAACTGACGCGTTCCAGGATCTTCTCTCTACGTTTCTATAGGCTCTCCTATGTATATCCCTCCTCATGCACAGGATAGAAAACGTCATGCAACAGACTAGGCAGGCCTAACTCCGAATCATGCAAAACAACCCCTGGCCATCAAACCCAAATAGGTCACTTAAACGCCGTGCTTGATGCCATCGTGGAGGCTGTGGGACGGAACACGGCACTTGTTCTTAGAGCAAACTGTATATAGCCAAGCGTCTCACAGCTTCAGCCTTAGCAGTAGCCTTCCTTTAGCGGGAGTCAAGCACAGGGATCAGGGAAGAACAACATGGGACTCGTAGTTTAGGGCCTCTTTCGTCGCTTGAAGGTTGCACTGTCATGTTTTCGGTTGTGCCGTAGCTATGGTACAGTACAGTAGTTAGGCCTCTAACTTGAGTTAAATGGACAGGGTAGGGTTGAGGGTGGTCGATCCGTCGTTGAAGTGCAGGTGAAGAGTCAAGTCAGCCAGTAGAATTAATTAAAGTTTCGGAGACCTGCCCAAACTGTCGGTGCCACATGTTGCGCAAAACTAGCCCTAAGAGGTAAATTTGAAGGCTAATCCCAGTTACTTCATTAGTAAGTTAGGTAGCATGTATATAAAATCTGAGGCTTTAATACAAGACTACCTAAGTTAACTATGGGGTTGATAGTCACGAGCTAAAATTATTTACCGGCGTTACCTACATGAATTCAAAAGCAACATACTAAGCATGTCTGCCAACGCAAGGGAGTGTAAGTGAGTGAATGTCATTGCTCACCACAAAACATCCAATAGCAAAAGACATCTCGTTTCGCAGATCCAATAAACTCAGGGGCTAAAACAGGCAGGTGTCATTTCTAAAAAGCAATAATAGCAGATATGAAACCGGAAACTCCGCCATAAACGAACCTCATCCTATTTCAGCTTCTAGCATTATGCATGATGTAGCCTCATCCGCATCCCGACACTTCACTCAGGGAGACCTATAGGGAGGTATCCTTGGGATTTGCAGCATTGTTTTATGAACATCCAATGAAGTTGCCGTGGCTGGTAGATCTCTGAGGGTGTGTACTCCGGCACTCATATGTAATAATCCCGGCGTGCCAATATCATTATCAGCCGTTAGGGTGGGAGAAACGGTGATCCTTCGGCAAACCAACCCTGCGGACGGGTTCAGTCTTCGATCCGGCATCATATGCAGGCGGCCGCCACTAATAAACACCGCCAAACTACGTGATGTTTGTTTTAAGGTTGATGGTGGCAGTTGGACCTTCAAACTTGCTATGACCTTCAGTGAGTCAGCCATTTTGTGAAATACGAGGACGTCATACTGTTAAGCCCACCAATTATGACCTTCCAAGCTTGTTAATTCTTACTAATTATGGAGTAAAGCCTCATCAGCTTTCAGTAAGCCATCACCGGGTACAAAGTCCGTAGAGTTACAATCAGAGGCCGCAACGGCAGAGAGACTGCGGCGTGCAGGCCGCATCCTTCAATGTGAGGTGCAGTTGGTTGCTGCAGATGCATTCGAAGCTAGTTCTAGAAGTGTCTCACGTAGTACAGACGGAGTGGCTCAGTAAGCCAAGAAACACGCGCGGCTGCAATTAACTTCCGCTCCGCAACTTTGAACCTCCGCTAGGTAACTAGGTCTTGTATGTACAGTATGTACTGTAGCTTGGATGGATCGAAGACTGAACTCCGGGTTACATCCGCAGCCAAACATATTGCAGCTTCTTGATGACAGCAAACTCCGAATCGAGTCAAGCTCGAGACAGGGATATCTTGAACGAACTGCTACTGTAGTACAATATGTATGTAGCTACTAGCTTGACCCAAGCCAGGCAGACGTTTACTGAAGTCCCAGCGCCAGCGGTCTGCTTAACAATTTTGAAACGAGCCTAATACAAGTAGAGCGAGACACGAGGAACAGATTCTGACTGGCCAGTGCCTGGTGATTAGTTCCTTGATTTCTTCACCACCAGACTCCTGGAAACGTCCGCAGCACAACTTACAGTTACTCAAAGACCCTGGCCCTATAAAGGATTCATATACATACAATTCCCGGTTCCTCTCGGCATTTTTTCATCCGCCCTACCTTATTCATGCTCCGGATGTGCTCAGTGCTCACCCGGCTGATTACATGAAGTTGCAGCACGAAAACGGGATCGACAAGATAGACGAGGTCACCGAAGGAGCACGAGTCAACCTTTACCCTGTCGAAGGATTTCATGATTCGGAATTGGGAATTCGTATATGTAATCAAATCTTTGCTTCCAATATGAATATTCGGATCATCATTTCCGTCATTTGTCTCTCAACTGCTGTATCTAGTAACGTACCTATGATCAACCATCAAGGATGTCTTATCCATGGATAGCATTCACCAATCAATACCCCAATACAATAATATATCCCCCGCACTGTCAAATAATTTTAGCCTCCAAATCACCCAATTCCATCACCTAACCTAGTTTATTTCTCACAGTGAGCATTCCCCTCGGCCACCTCACGCCCTGTTCAGCTGCATGGCCTCCTTCTTATCCCCGACCCTAAAATATCCTGCTGCAGGAGGGCTTGGCATTCATGGACCCTGTATCCCTTGCCGGCTTGGCGCTGGGAGTTGCTTCCATCAGCTTGCAAGTTTATACAGGATGTATTCAAGGTTGGCATTTCCATCTATCTACCTACCTAATATTACCATCGTCACACTCAAACATTGACATTTTTTCCAGGGATTCAACTCCTTGTGACAGCGCTTGGATACGAAGATGACTGTAAATACCTCAATCTGCGCCTCAGGATGGAACAGCAACGTCTGTTTTGCTGGAGTGAAGCCTCTGGACTCCTTGACCTTGATGCCAAGAATCAAGACAAGGTCCTGAACTCAAACGTTTTCAATCTTCACCGCCAGACTGTAATTGATCTGCTGGTTCAGATTCAGTGCTTGTTTAACGAGTTTACCGAGTACCAACAGAAGCACAACAATCTCTCCACAGTCGTGGACAAAGATGGTGTTTTGGATGCTCCTGAGAAAGATGCAAAGTCATCCAACTATCCTATGAGTGAGAAGAAACGAAATTTCATAAAAAAGGCCATGCTTGGTCTCAAGGCAAAGTCCTCTGAAAGCTATACCAGGTTAAGGTGGAGTTCATTTGACAAGGAAGGCTTTGAAAGGTTGCTGGCCAAGTTCTCTGTTCTCAATGACAACATGACCAATATCCTCGATCACTCCCTGCAGGTCGAGATTCGAAATACTGTCCAAGATACCAACCGTGGAGTCTTGCTGTTGCATCACAAGATAGCCGATCTGAGTCACCTTGTGCTGGCACTGAAGTCCCAACTTGATGGGGGCTCCCCGGGTGGAACATCACAGATGTCCAGGATGGAAAAAGAGGCCAATGCTGACGCCCTGCGGCAATTATCGCGGCTAGCTAAATTCAAGGCGTTTAACGAGACTATCGATCCAAAGTCCGACAGTCCAGCAGTTTTCGATGAAGCTGCCGCAAAGTTTCTTGACCTTGCAAAGCCGGGGCATCAGCGAAATCTGTTCATCCCCCGATATCTCATCGAATTGGATTCTGCGGTAGATGAATCCGATTCTCCACGATGTGAAGCCTTTATGAAGACCGCTGAAGGTAAGGAGAAAGTCTGGGTTGAGTGGAAGGACTATGACAACACAGATACCCAACCAGGTTCACTGTCAAAAAGGGACATCATTGAACGAGTTCGCAAGCTTGCTGCTCTCCTAAACCATAGTCCCAAGCCTGAAGCTTTCCGCACCCCTCACTGTCTCGGGTTCTTCGATAAAGCAGACCCGAACACCCCCGAGGATGACGTTGACATTCTAGATCGACGACTGGGTCTCGTCTTTGAGCACCCATCCGACGACGACCTACATGCGTCACTGCCCCCTATCTCTCTCCGCGAGCTTCTTGAAGACTCCAAAGTCCGCAAACCGCGTGTCACTGAACGTGTTCATATCGCACATGCTATTAGCAACTGTCTCCTTTATCTTCATGCCGTGCACTGGCTTCACAAGGGTCTTCGCAGCCACAACGTGTTATTTTTCCGAACGCGTGATGGACATATAGAATACCGACAGCCATACCTCTCGGGCTTTGACTTTTCACGACCTGGTGGCTCAGATGAGATGACAGATGCACCAGGGGATGATGCTGAGCATGACCTATACCGGCATCCAAATGCCCAGTCGAATCGTCGGCGAGACAGAGAACGTTCGAAAAAGAGCTTCGATATTTACAGTTTGGGCGTTATTCTAATTGAATTAGCCCATTGGCGGCCTGTAGACGATGTTCTAAATATCGATATGCGTCGTGCACGCGGGCGACCCAATGTTGTGCGCGGCGTTCGAGAAGCTCTGCTGAAAGACGACAGAATCGCAGATGTTGGCGCCGACATGGGAGAGAGATTTGAGGATGCGACGCGGAAATGTTTGGCTGGGGGTGACGAGTTAGGACTTGAGGAGGGAGACGACGAGACGCAGGACGAAGTTGCTCAAAAGTTATCAATGAAATTTTATGAGGACGTTGTAAAGCGACTGGAGGGTGTTGTTGTATAGATGAGCCAGGTTCGAGGACTCGCATTTAGACTTGTCATGACTGAACGAAATGATGAGTAAAATGAATGTATGTATGGAGGTATATATGTCTGATGGTATCATTAGAAGAAAAAGCTATCAATAATTTGACGCATCATTATCATTAGCCAACCACGGTATCCCTTTGATTATCCTTTCGAATGAACCGTGCCTGAACGCCAGAGCTATAGTCTCTCTATCCCTAGCCTTGACAAAACAAATCGATTTAGCAGCAGCAGTCAAGGCATTCGAAACAGCAAAGACCAGCACAGATACCACAGCAAATGGCCTAGTCATATTGTGAGTTGGGAGTTCCGCAATAGAGAGTTGGTTTATCTTACACCACCATCCTTGCCTCCTCGCATGTTCATCTCAGGCTGTTCCATTGACATGGGTTGAATTGGACGCTTTTACAGATGTTAAGTTAGTGAATTTGTTGATATTTAGTTGAACAATTTGTTTTATCTTGGCGAAACGTTGAAATGCTCGGCGCAGGCCAAGCCTGAAGCTCGTGGATGACATACCGGCTGTTCGGTGCTGGTTCGTTCGGCAGGGAACGCTGCAGGGACCGGTTCGCGGGGCATCTGCATTGGTGCAATGGTCGTAGAAGCAGGCATGTTGAAGGTTGAACTGAGGTTCTCCGGAAGAATTGTATAGCGTATGTAAGAATTGATGGCTAGGTATCAACGGTTGACTCTTTACAGTAATGCGGCTGAGAAGAAAAGGAATGAAAATAAGACTTAGAACAAAGAGCGCAACGTTGTTGTTATAAGGCTCCAGCTCAACAAGCAGCTGATTATTATCATACAGGGTCCACGGTCCGGCACGGGCGGGCCCTTTGACTCAGATCTGGAGCTGGCTGACAGGATTTGTTTTCGGCACATGGACTTATCCCCAACGACAATTGAACAACGCCTGACCTGGGCCTTTCAGTGCCGTGACCTCCGAGCGAGGTCACCCGGAGTACACATGGGATTTACTCCTTTCATCGTTTGCTGCAAGTCATCACATCACAATTCGGTAACTATCGACACTATGATGTACTTGAGAGATACTACCTAGACACATCATCAGCACTCTATATTATAAAGTACTGCACGAGTCTCGCGTGGCTGCTGATACGAACTACTCTAACTCGGACGGTGTGCCCGATGCCCCGGGCTGAAAACATAAGAGCGAGAGCGAAAAAAGGGCTGAAAAGGAACAGTGACGTACGCTTGACGAACTACTTGAGTGGTTGCAGGCGAACCCCTGCTTGTAAACCAGCCTAATCCTTCTGATATTCCAATTTTGCATGTTTCTAGAAGATTTATCGGCTTGAGCTACTTTCTCGGCGTCGTAAGTGAGGCTTTTCATCTTGGTTTTACGTACCTGCATTGCGAGTTATTCTAAGAATAGATGTATCGGTTTGGCCGCGTTATTAGTGATGGCTGAGAGTTAGATATGGCACGGTTATAGCTGTACGTAACCTGTCAGTTAAGCCACTTCAAAAACGTCAAAGCTGAGGCTGTAAATAAACTGGGTAATTCGAATTTGCACTTGCAGCTATGAATAAAAAGGCAGTTCAATCAATGTTTTTCTTCGATTGGGACTTTAAATCTGATATTGAGTTCTTATCGTTATATTAACCTGAAGGTAGAACAGTGACTACCTGGTTCGTGGATTTCTTTAATTTTGACAATGATGAAAGAGCATAACAAACAGTTGGAGTAAGATAGAGGTTCAAAGTTCTCCTTATTAGTAACCAGGATAAAAGAGCACATTAAGTGATAACATTGGACTTCATCTTCATGGTATATAAAGTTACCTCCATAAAATTGCTCTTATCTTCACCTGAATTTAGTCGCTAATTGAACGTAGGACATCAAGAATGACATGTTAGTGAATTGAGTATATCTCACCTATTGTGTTAATATTGAGTGGCATTTTGGGGTCTTCAGTATCCAATTGATGATTAGTCTGGAGAAAATGCAAACGAACTACCCAGTAATAAATATTGAAAGACAATTCGAACGAGCACTTATTCAGATGGTGCTAGATGAACAAATATAGGTAGTCCAGCAAGTAGTACAGGGTAAGCAATTTAGGTTGGTTACATCCAACATGTACTTGAATAATTGAAACATTATTCGATGGCACTTGGGCCTAATAGACCAACTAAAAGGAGATTCATCTTATTGTAACCTCACAATATATCATGTCAGGTTCCATCCAATATAACTTTCACATAACAATTGAACCTCTGATAACCTTTCGGCGACGTCACTTGGGGCTTGCTTTGCTACAAAGACATAACATTCCAGAGAACTTGTCATGAGCAATGACTTATGAGCGTAAACTGTAAAATTCAACAATGGCATTGTTACTAAATGATTAGTCGAGTAACCGAGGAAGTGCTGTACTTTGTTGTTAGAAACATATCTGGGCCCGCGTTATTAATTTAATGGAGAAACATTCGTTGTCAGCTGGATGAAACGGGAGCCTAACACGCAGGGTCATCCATAAATGTTTCTGTCACAAGACATGGATTCAAATTCAACCACAGTTATGCCTGTGAATTTTAGATATAATATATCTCAAGATAAAGCTGCAACACAGCACCTTGGTCTTACAAGACATTTTAAATAATAAAGTTAATAGCTACCTAACTATTATCTTACATGAAATTAAGATTTACCGACAATTCCCCGCTGAAACAATCCATTCATGGGAGGAATGTGAGGTGGCAGTGGGGTCCATGTACATGTCTTGATCCGGGGCCAGGGACTGACCAACGAACCTTAGTACTTACCTATGATAGGTGTCTAAGATAGGCCAGGCCTGCAACCTCCAACATCTTGCCAAGGGGCCATGTGTTTTTGCGTCAACTGAACCATGCGCTCGCTCTGAACTACTCTCATACTTTGCATTTACTTGACTCCGATGACTTGAATCTCCAGCTTTGACATTCTTTTTTGCGCCAATTCTGCCCTTACTGACCTCCTCGACCCCCTTTCGACCGCCAGTTCTCTTGGGCTTGGCTCCTTGGCTCCAGCTCGCTCCCTGTTGGACTCGACTGGACGGGGTTGCCGTCATCTCCCTCACCCTCAACCTCGAAATCGAATTCCTCCTCAGACCGTCATCGTTTCTTAACCCTCGAGATTACCGCTCACGATGGCTTCACACGGTCAATACCCTCCTGCGCACATGGTGTCCAACAAACATCATCATGCACCCTACGGCTCTGCTGCTGTGGCTCTCCCTGGAGGTGCTCCGGCTGGTACCTTCGCCCCAGGCACTAAAATCCAAGTTGGCAGCCACCGCGTGGTCATTCAGAAATATCTCTCAGAGGGAGGTTTCGCTCATGTCTACCTCGTTAAGCTGGCCAAGCCTGTCGACGGCACCGATCAGGCTGTCCTGAAGCGAGTTGCTGTCCCCGATAAAGATACTTTGCGGGGCATGCGCACCGAGGTCGAAACAATGAAGCGCCTCAAAGGCCACCGGCCGATCGTCACATATATCGACTCGCATGCTTCTGAGCTTCACGGAGGAGGTTACGAAGTTTTTCTGCTAATGGAGTTCTGCAATGGCGGTGGCTTGATCGATTTTATGAACACCAGGCTGCAACACCGCCTAACGGAGCCGGAGATCCTCAACATCTTCACCGACATCGCTGAGGGTGTCGCGTGCATGCATTACCTGAAGCCTCCTCTGCTACACCGCGATATCAAGGTTGAAAATGTTCTCATTACCGCCAGAGGATCGGGCAAACGATTTAAGCTTTGCGATTTCGGTTCAGCAGCATCACCTCGTCCCGCCCCCACTACCGTCACCGAATGTCGCCTCATGGATGAAGATGTTCAGAAACACACCACGATGCAGTACCGAAGCCCCGAGATGATTGATGTATACCGCAAGCAGCCCATAAACGAAAAGTCTGATATTTGGGCATTGGGGGTTTTGTTGTACAAGCTATGCTATTACACTACTCCATTTGAGGACCAGGGCCAATTGGCAATTTTGAATGCCAGCTACAGGTTCCCTAGTCACCCTGTCTTTTCTGATAGGCTCAAGAAATTGATAGGTAATGCTCATTGGCCCTGGGTTTTTGCTTCAAGACTGACATGAGTTCCAGCCTCAATGTTGAGAGAAAACTTACAAGATCGACCAAATATTTATCAGGTGTTAAAGGAAGGATGCGCCATGCAAGGGCGTGATGTCCCTATTCAAGATGTAAGTTTACTGCTTTTATTGAAGAAAAACACAGACTAACAATGGACACAGATTTATAGTAGCCGCTCTCAGTCTCACTCAAGAACCGATAACCCTCAACCCAAGCCTCAGAAGTCGGAACAGACCCCTGCCGTAGGTGCTGTATTCTCACGAGCTGAGCCTGAGAAACAGGCCATTCCTGATGTTGTGCCGATGAGAAGAGGACGACCGACAGCTTCACCGGCTCCAGCCAAGGTGGCGCAGAAGCCAGATGCTTCTCCAATGCGGAAGACTGAGGGAGATCCTTTCGCTGCTCTTGATTCTAAGGCTGCATCTAAGGGATTTGATGAGCTGTCGTCAAGATTCCCCACGCTCGACCAATTCTCACTACTACACGACCAGGGAGCCAACTTTGATTTTGACGTCTCCTCACCTATCTCACCAACCGGTAATACCTCGTCGGATTTGAATCAGAGGGTGACAGCACGACTTGCTGAAGAAGCATTCGCATCACCCCAAAATGAGTCCCCTCGCCCGAAACCGGTGTCTAGAACACACTCAGTCACTCCAGTTGGGCATAAGGCGGCAGTCGCTACACCTCCCTTGGAGCCCCCGCTGTCAAAGACCTTATCTGCGCCAAGTAGACCCGATATCAGCAGGGCCCAGTCTATCATCAGCAACAACCCTGAGCTGCAGGCGATTTCTTCTCAGTCCAGCTCACGATATGTCTCTACGGGCACAATGACATCGACTCCGCCACCGGAGAAGTTCCCTCGAGATGTGGAACAGCCTGCTCAGCGCGAGGTTGGTGAATACTCTCGGTCTAGCAGCGCCTCAAGGCAGATGGACCCAAGTGCAGGGCAATGGAACGCAGAGGAACCTCGTCCTGCGGTCTCGCAGATAATCTCATCTTACCAGCAGCCCACTCATGAACGCCAGCCGTCTTCATCTCGACCGTCACTTGAAAGCGGACGTCCTCGTGCTGATTTCCTGGAACCCTCAGTTCGTGCTTCACCGGCTCCCTCGCGACCACGACCCGCTAGTACAAACCTTGAGGGCACAACTCTCGAGTTCCTGCGTGAAAGAGAGGCTGCATCGCGCTCATCGAGTCGTCCACCCCAGCCTCATTCTCCCTATCAGGAGCCTGCAGACGACCAGCGCACATCGAGTGATATGGACTTCCTGAGGAGTCTTGAGGATTCAGAGCGGGCCAAGGCTGGCAAGCGTTCCAGCTTGACTTCGCTTTCTGGTAACAAAAACATTCTTGCAGGAAAGTTCGGGGATGCTTTCAAGCGCTTTGAAGGCAGCAGCTCTCCAAACAGAAACACATCCCCACAAAGAGACATGGCACGCCGCGACCTTACTCCTATTGCTGGCTCCGAAGCAACTGATGGGCGCAGCGATGATGGTCATGTGCTTGAAGACGAGGATCGCATGACGCCAGAAATGAGACGGGAAATGGAACGTTTGAAGCTTCTGGAGGAGGAGCAGCGGGTGGAAGCAGCACAAGCTGAGTATCGAAAGAGGGTCGCTGCAGGCCAGCGTGGACCTCCCGTTCCGCCAAAGAGTATCGGGGGAGTTTCCCGAGCCGTCAGCATTCAGAACCGAGTTCAAAGTCTTTTGAATGAGGATCAAAAGCCCTCTACTATCCAAAGAACTGCCCAAGGATATGGAAAGTATACCGATACTCCAGAGACTGGTAACAAGCCTGAGAAGCCCTCCTCCCCTGGAGTGCCTAAGAAGCCTTTGAACGTGGCGCAAACTCGAGTTGATTCTCCTCAGCCTCGAGGCCCTTCTTCAACGTCTTCCGCGCCTCCAGCTCTTACATCTAAGCCTCCTGCGAAGCCTCCAGCTCCAAAGAAGCCAGTGCATCTCAACAGCCTGCCTACCGGCCAGCGACCACCATCGCCCCAAAAGCCGGCACGAGCCCAGACGTCATCAGAGCAGCTGATTGAGTTCCCTGGACAACAAATGGTGGACATGACAGCTAAAGAGAAGGACGACTATCTTCAGGACTTTTCCAAACGTTTCCCCAGTCTCGGTTCAATTGAAATGGTTGAGCGTGAAATTGGGGGGCAGAACGGGGGATCAAGCCGGTAAATAGACATTGGTGAAGGAATCTAGAATTAAAATACTGCACATATACTTGAATATACTCAGCGCATAGCGTCCAGAATGTTTCTGGTAAATAAAAAAGCATCTGGTAACTGATGAGGTATGGTTATGCATATGGTGGGGCTATGCAGATATCCGTTTATGCCTCTTATCTTATCTTCCAATATTTTTTTTCGGCCTCTGGTTTCGCAGTAAGTTGGAGAGAAGCTTCCTGCATCGACTACATTACAACATCAGAATTAATTCGACAAAATGGTCAAACGCAAGGCTCAGAATGGATCCGCTATTGGCACTTCCAACAAAAAGAAGGCAAGGGGCGCCCAAGTCCTTAAGGAAAAGCCTGTAAAGGCAAAGGCTGCACCCGCAAAGAAGAATACCACTACAACCATCTCGACAACCACCTCGAATGCGCCCGAGACCATTCAGATCGTTCTCGGCTCCTACGACCGAAATCTTCACGGATTGATATGCTCCATCGGGGTCGACGGAAAGGTCGAATTCGCCGACACATTTCTCTTCAATGCCCATACTTCAGCTATTCGTTGCGTTGCTGTGTCGCCCATCTCAGCGCCCGTTCCTGGACAGACACAAAAGGTCATGCTTGCTTCTGGAAGCACTGACGAGCGCGTCAATGTTTATAACCTATCCGCGCATCCACCAAGCCGAAAGAACCAGGAGATGCTAGCCAAGGTGGCCCCCCGACCTATTCTTGAGAACCCCAAAAACCGAGAGGTTGGCACACTGCTCCACCACTCTTCGACCGTGACATCGCTGTGCTTCCCTACACGATCGAAGCTTCTATCGTCGAGCGAAGACTCTACAATTGCGGTCACAAGAACACGAGATTGGTCTCTACTTAGCAACATCAAGGCGCCGATTGCCAAGCCTCAAGGTCGACCCAGTGGTGATACTGCGCCTTTCGGAGGCACACCATCTGGTGTCAACGATTTTGCCATTCACCCTAGTATGAAGCTCATGATTACTGTTAGCAAGGGCGAGCGCGCAATGCGATTGTGGAACTTGGTGACTGGCAAGAAGGCTGGAGTATTGAATTTCAGCAAGGAGATGCTGCAGGAGGCTGGCGAGGCAAAGCATTCTACTGGAGAGGGTCGAAGAGTTGTCTGGGGAAGCGTTGATGGAGCGGATGAATTCGCAGTAGGATTTGATCGGGATATTGTGGCATTTGGCATGGATAGCGTGCCCAAATGCAGGGTGATGGGATCAATTAGAACAAAGGTGCATCAGTTCTTTTATGTTGCACTGGATAAGGAGGGGGATGCGACGCTGTTGGCCGTCGCTACCGAAGACGGCCGCATCCTCTTCTTCTCCACCAAGGAGTCGGATCTTACACAACCGGGGTCGGAGGACAAGAAACTCCGGACGGCCAAGTTGATGGGTCAAATCGGCGGCAAAGCGAACGGAGTCGACAGCCGAATCAAGGAATTTACAGTGATTCCTAGCACGGAGGACGCCTCGATGCTGTACGTGGCTGGCGGGAGCAGCGATGGACGGGTCCGGGTGTGGCGGGTTGGAGTTTCGGAGCTGCAGGGTAACAAGACAGAGGAAGCCAAGGGAGAACTGTTGGGAACGTATGAGACGCATAACAGAATCACATGCATGACGGCGTTTATGATGATACCCCGACCAGAGGGAGCTGAGGATAGCGAGGATGAGTTTGAGGAAAAGGAAGAGGAGAGCGATAGTGATGAGGAGTAAAAGGGAGGATAAAATGCATGATATTGATTGGGTGTTTTGTATATGTTTTGATAATTGTAGCTATAAACTAATGTTAGTGAGGCCGCTGTAACTGATGAGGATCAGTTGTTTTATGTGCCCAGAATCACATGCAAATCGAAACATGCATTAGGTACATGCCATTCGATTCGCCACGCATTCAGTGAGTTTACAGTGAGTCTGACCGGTCAGAAAAGAGGTCGTGTAGGTATGTACAGTAGAGTTGCAGTGCAGTCTTAAAAGTTACAAACAAAGTGGTCTGCAGTTCTATTGTTACCCCATTTTGTCTCTTGGGTCACAACTTCAGGCCAGACCAGACCAGGTCAGGAGAGGGATTGCTTTGCTGATCGTGTATGTGCTTGAATCACGAGGGGTCGCAAGCAAATGCAAGTCAAGTCAGTCAGGTCAAGTCAAAGCAGAGGCTAGAGGGGACTCTTTTAGTCTGACCAACCACGGGGTTTGGAATTCAAGCTTGAGGCGTTTGAATGTGGGGTAATACACGGGATTGGATGGAGGATGCACGGATGATTGAGAATGTAAACAGTTTGTTATCGTATAAGTTGAGGTCAGTTGAATAATATTTGGTGTTTATAAGTTAATACAAGTAGAGATTATTCTGTAATTCCCATAGAAAACAAAGAATCTTCATGTATGGTCAGTGACATCTCATTCAAACAGAGCGGGGAACACAGTGACATGGGTTCAGGGCTCTCAACTGCAGCAGATGCAGGTAAATGGGGCACCTCTACGTAATTCCTGGGGCCCTTTAGTCGTGAAACTACCCGTCTTCTGGGTCTTGTGAGCATGTGAAGAGCAAAACCTCGTTCAGCTCAGATCTTTTTCTTCTTCTCGGCTAGGATTAGGACTAGGTATGTACAGTATGTAGGTACCCTACTCTATTTTGGGTTTCAAGGCTTGCTATTAAGTAAACTCTCCTCTTTTTTATTTACTTTCCCTCCTTCATCTACCTCTCTCACCTCTTCCCTCTCTTACTCTTTGCCACTCGAGTCAACTCATCTCAAACTTGACTCAAGTCAATCCCAACCTCTTAAACTCTCAACGTCTCAACTTCAAAAAGAAAACTTAACCTTTGCATCTTCCATAAAAAAACCGGCAGTTACTATCAGTTACTCTCAATTGCTTCGGATATCCCGGTTCAGCTAGTTTATAAACCGACGCTCCGTGCTCGTTAGCTCAAGGTAAAAGTGGTGGACAGGGTTGACCCCCAACAGCTTCAAATTGCTTTGCTTTTCTTTGCCGTGGACAAAGCTTGGAAGCTGCACCAAACATTGCTTAGAATACTAAGCTGAGACTGGTCGAGATTGTAAGTATAGTAACACTGCATTGCCCAATCATTGAGACCTGCAGATTTCAGCTCACTTCAGCCAACCTGCATTGGTCCCCGAGCCTCATCCATTACCTTCTGCTGTCCTCCTCAACTCAGGTTTCTAATAACACCAACAGTCAGTTATATAAAACTTCAGCTTCACAATGGCCGACGACGGTCCTCCTCTTATTCGTCCCGTCCCTC
This sequence comes from Fusarium anguioides, assembly GCA_012977745.1. Classification (NCBI taxonomy): domain Eukaryota; kingdom Fungi; phylum Ascomycota; class Sordariomycetes; order Hypocreales; family Nectriaceae; genus Fusarium; species Fusarium anguioides. The sequence goes on from JAALXK010000001.1 coordinate 97,934, forward strand.
GAAGACCCTTCGATTTGAACCTGACGACTCCTACACCACCAAGCGAGAACTCATCTCCCCCAACACCAGCTCCAGCTCCAGACCCCAATCTTGCGCGCTTCCTACAACCGACGCCCGAGCCCGCGAGTGCTGGACTGAGCAGACCGCAGTCTTTCATGAACTTGACCTCTTCGACGCTCTTCGGCATCTACTCTCCCACCACTTCCTCTCGCGACCGTGTCTTTGGCGATCGCGAAGATCTAGATACGCCTTGGGGTACAGGTGCCCAGACGCCCATCAAGAGACCCAGCATTGACGACGCCACATTCGATTTTCTGAAAGATCGTCACCATCATATTCGCCGTCGGTCCTCGATTCGATCTCATGAACCTCTTGGACCTTTAAAACCTTCACCCTCTGGTCGTGCTTTGGTTCTAAGAGGACTTTTGCTTTTCGTTCTTGGAGTCGGTTACGGCGTGTTAGTCACATCGCGTTTCCATGAGTCGGATAAACTCGCGTCTCGTGCCGCGTATAATTGGGGACATTTGACATTTTGGGGTCTCGCTGGTGTCGCACTGGGCGCACTGTTTCCCTGGTTTGATCGAGTTTGGGAGGATTCGTTTGGCGAGAAGGAGGACGAAGTTGTGGTGGAAAGTAGTGCTTCTCCAACCAAGGATGATGATCCAAGCACTGACTGGGCGCTTGCTATCCGAGCTATCGGTGCCTTTGTCGGAATTGTTTTTGCTATCGTAAGTTAACCAACCAACCAGGAACTCATCGTTGAGTGCAACCTAACATTCTGCAGCGCAAAGTGGCCTGGGCGTCCACCCTCCAAGTGTCACTGACTCTGGCACTGGTCAATCCCCTGCTATGGTGGCTTATTGACCGCTCCAAGCCCGGTTTTCTGCTTTCGGCCGCTGTTGGACTGACGGGGTCAATTGTCCTTCTCGGCGTGAACCCAGATATGATGCCAGCACCTGCTCATGTTCCTTTCAGGCACTTGGTGAATGCCACAATGGCGTCTGAGGACGACATGCCCATTCTTGGTGGACTTGCGAGACAGGAGACGCTCGAGACGGGCATGTGGATGCTCAGTGTGCTCTTCTGTAGCTGTGTTTGCTTTGGAAATATCGGTCGTCGACTTACTCTTGGACCATCTGCGACAGCGAAGGGCCGCTGGGCTGGAGTTAGGTGATAACGGGCGTTTGATGCATTCTCAGCGACAATGAAAGTATCGGATGATGTGTCTATGATATTTGTGTCATCTGAGTGACAATCATGAACAGATAAATATTGGGATGACTTCTGGGAACGGAAATGAGAGGGTTGTGTATAGGTATTGAGATTGGATATAACGACAATTTGCAGATCATTGGGGATGATATGATGTTTTAGCTTCGAAATATGGTCTGTTTATGACGACAACTAATTACTCTTTAGCTTTATCATGTCAGTTAGAAGGGTAATGAATATGGGTTCAAACTTCATCGGTTGCTTATTGATGAAGTCGGACCGTTTTTCGACTTGTTTTTCAAAGCGAAAAGTAATATCTGCATGTCACGGTAACTAGGCATGGTTATTGTTGCTACCAATCCATCATATGCTTCCCAATCTTCTGAACATCACTGATTTCGTGCTAAGAGGCTGGAAATCTCTTTGTTGATCCTCCATGAATTGGATGTTGTGCTTTTTTCTTTTTATTTCGAATTTCATGTGTTTCCATTATCATACCAAATTCATTCGCTCCCTTGCTCCAGGATATACCTTGTCATGGCTGGCGATCATCGCGTGACGCAAGCTGTTCAACGTCATTCGTGGATCAGGTTCAGACCTATTTAGTTTGCGTTATTGATCGCGTCCTTAACAGCTGCTGATCGTTCCTGGATTGCAGAACCAAAGTTAACGTTGGAAAGTCCAAGCATGACAAGCATACGAGGGTTTTGAATCATCTCGTTAATGGTAATGGTGCGAGTAAAAACGTCGGTGTAGGAAGCGAGGGCAGCTTGAGAACCTGAAGCAACTGTTGATAGTGTAAGCTTAGTAGTTCTCTCGCCAAGAAATTTTAACAGTACAGCTGCAACTTACCACCATCGTGCTTGGGAATTTGTTTAGGGTGTTGAACATCTCGACCAGCGGCGATGTTATCCAGCTCAGTCATGATATAATGAGATCTCTTGACAAAGTCCCAGACGTGGAAGAGACCACGGTCAACATTGGGAGGAGTCCATTGGGGGTGAGCCTCAATAGCAGAGATGAGGTCTGCCAAGCGGGCGGTGATCTCTTCACGTTGCTCTGAGGTGGGGAGGTTAGAGACGGAGCTACGACCAAGACGGGAAGAGGCGGAGACAGAAGTCATGATGAATATAAAGATGAGTCGTTGGTGTTGAGAAAAGGAAGAAAGTAGTTATTCTTGTTGTATTGATGAAAAGGAGGAAAGGTTTAAGAGAGTAGAGTTGAATAGTTAAAAAGTAAGAAAGCAATTAAAAAGAGGAGAAGAGAAAGCAAAAACGTAGCATCAACGTCAGAAAAGAGGTTTCCCCGCCGCTTCAAGTGTCGTCTGTCCAATTGCCTCTTTACGCAAACAAAGCAAAAACTCCATTTCTCTCTAACCGTCCCTAGCACGCCGCCAGGGGCTCCTTGTGGCTTTCTTGGAGTCGTGTCTCTTGTTCGAGTCAGAATGTTACCTACCTGAAAGGGCTGAACGTTTATGGATCTTTAGCTCTCAATTGGTTGTCCTAAGCTCTTAAGTAATCAAGAGAAAAGCTCAAGTAACCTTCGAGTAACCTTGAGCTGGAGTAAAAACATTGCCTGGAATAGACTCTAGAAATATGTTCGGGGACGAGTAGAAGTCATCACTAAAAGGGAAGCTCTGTATATGCGAATGGCATCTTACGGTAAGGTAAGCTTACGCACAGACTTACTTCTCATAAAGCACTGCAGCTGGCTGGGTTTATTGTTGTGATGACGTTCAAGTAAGCCACTGAAGCTGAAAGGAAAGGATTGACATGTGATGATGTTAAGAAGTGATAAGAGCGGAAGAAGCCGTAGATGATGAACAACGGAATTGCGAAAATGGGAAATCATTGACGTTAAAGGTATTAATCGTATTTAATAAAGCAATTGCTTATAATAGGTAGAGAAAGGCTAGCAAGACGGTAACGAGTTCAGCTTACGGAGAATGTGGGGAGGTTGAATTCAGGGTCCTGGAGCTTGAGCTCGAGCTTGAATAGGGCTCTGCGGTATTCGATGAGTTGAGATTAGGAATTGGAGATTTAGAAAAAGGGAAATGCTCGTGTGATAAGATACCTTTCTTGGCAGCCGTTTTTGCCCATGATGATTTCATGACGATATTCAGAGCCGAAAGAGAGAAATTGTTTACTAAGCGGGAGAAGGACTTTAACCTGTACACTACCAAATGGTCTTGACAGCAATAACAGAACCAAGAACTCGGAGATGGTCTAGAACATCTGGAACGTCTTTGCGAATGCGAGCTGACCTAAACTAAACTAAAATAATAGGTACATAATCTACATAACCACTTTCAAGGGGCGTATGTATGATTGTGCATATGTACATAATAACTAAGCGTCATCCAAAACAGGGTCCTGGGGTATGATATCTAGATCATTCCAAGGGACAGTTGATGACAGTCAAAGAAAAAGACGAGATGGCCACATTGGCGGCTAATCAACCAACAGAGATGATCTAGTTCGGCTTATCATCGAGATGGACTTATCAGAGACTGTCAACTACCGAGCGTGGATGCGTGCGTGTACTGTAGCCGAAAAGTTGGAAACAAACGTTGTGGACGAGAACAAGAACTGACTTGACTCCCCGTCTCTGCATGGAAAGTCGTTGGCAAGGGAGGCTGAAATGTACATGGAGGTTTTGGATTGGACACATCTCGATCCGGGCCGCCCACCCTCGAATCTATTGGACGACAAATGCAAGGCGTGGGAGAGCGATGATGCGTAGATTTAGATCCCGTCCAACTCTTTGAACTGCTGGTTGGTGATGGAGACACATGGGAGATCTCAGATTAGACATTGATCTTGTCTTTGGAGGCGAAAAAAGAATTGACCAACACTTGAAATATATCAGCAAATACTTTGAAACAACTAATCTTAGCATAATACATAGAAGAAGGCAAAAAATAAGTTGGTATCATGACCTTTCATCATCATGGATCCTTGTGGACCCTCTCTATCAATCATATGACGCCCACGACTCTCTTTTGTCTCTTTTGAGCCTCTCTCTCAAAGTCGACCCTAGATCCTGGGGCTAGGGCCTTGCTTGGACTTTGTCCGGTTTAGTTCTAGTTAGCTCTTACTGTGCTACTGTACTCCGTACATAGGCGTGCAAGACAGCCTTGCCAGCCCAGGTCCATCCTGAACCTTACCCAATAGCGACTCATGTCATGGTGTCAAATGTGCTTTTTTGTCTCGGAAGCTACCAGCCCGTTTTTATTGTTAACAGTGGGTTTCCCTCTCAACTATTAAGTAGCGTCGATTCCCAGTTGATTCTTCCGATGGCCATTGTATCTGCAGTCTTGTCTCGATCGTTTCTGTCTGCCTACAATCTCACGTTTTCCACCCCATGGGCGACATTTCTTTTCCTGGAACCCCGACTTTTTGATACAAGACCTCAGCAATATTCCGCATTCCGCGTTGAGAAAAGAGGAGAAATCACACAAGAGATCGGCGAGAGATACGAAACTAGGGTCTTTTTCCGTGGGGAGAAGAGAGGTAGAGGTCTTGATCGAGTACCGTCTACATCTACATTGAGAACCCTGTGTTTTCTGCATCGTGATCTGTGATGCTGGTCTCTACGGTTATTGGTCATATTTGCGCTCCTGGAGGGGAGCATTTATTTGAATGCTTGTCTTGTGTTGCGCCGTGTGAGGAAAAGGAAAGTTCCCGCATTCTTCACCTTTCAGGCCCCAAATCAAATGCTGCTGCTCCGTTGAGCTGGGATGCGGTTTTAATTTTAGGTTCATCCTTATGCAACCTGGTCAGTTGGCAGAAGCCCCAAAAGCAAGGAATTCTACATACATACGATTACCGACCGACACAAAATGTGAGGGGTTTTGGATACAACGGGCAGCCAAAGTCTATCTACTAACTAACCCATCTGCAGCGTGGCCGTTGGGAAAATACACAGTACTATTACCAGTACAACGAGATGAGGGCTTGGAGGCTGTTGGCTGTTAAGGTCGGGCTTACAACCTACCTAACGTCATGAGTCGATGACCCCGGTCTGCAGGCGTCATCCGTTCTTCTTCTTGTAAAACGGGTGTTTCTGTTGTATTACTGAAGTAAGATGATTGTTTCTCATTGACTCTATTCATAGGTAAGTTTTCTCAAGAAACAAATCAATGACCATCCAGACAGTGCAATATTTATGACACTTCTAATTAACCCTGAACTCAAAACTGGAGGGAGGGAGGCGCCTAAAAATCGTTATACGCAGGGTCCTCTCAAGTTCCAGGGGAGACCCTCTTCTACATCTGGCTAAATTGGAAAATCTACAGCATTTCCCAGTTGTCAAAGCTTTTGATGTACTAGATACCTGTCAGATACTAGAAGCTCCTCATCCATTTTCCCATTTATCTTTTGTATTGAGAAAGGTACCATACCATATCATACCTTGGTACCTACCTGAGGTCAAGTACAGTACCGATAGTACCTAGGCTACTACTGTACCTACCACCCACCCCCGTCTCCGTCTCGTCCTGTTGACTTCAACCTATTCTGTATCGCCTCAAGAAACTGTGACGCCCTCGATTTTTTTCTCTCTCTCATCTTTTACTTCATCTCCTTTTTTTCTATCAACGATAATTACATGCAAAAATACAAGACAAGCTTGAGCTGCCAAGTTTGACCCCCCTCCCATTCGGGAGCTCGCGTGTCTTTCTCTTCATTATTTACACCCCCTCTCGCCTCGTCTCTTTTCTCTCTGGACCATCCGCGTGCCTTCAAAGTTGTTCCCGGATTGGTAAGTTTCTCTGGTGTATGACGGTCTCTATCTTTAATGCACCTACACTGCACCTCATCTTCAGCAAAGCTTTACCCTACGTAGTCTATTTCGGCACTACCACTTGAAACAGAAAACGCCGTCCTCTTTCTCTGTCTTCCCATCCTCCTTATTCTTGTCATTTCCTTTCTTACTTAGAAAAAGGATCCCCTCATCATTCTTGGTTTTGATCTTGCTATTATGCGACCCCCTTCGTATATACATACTACATATTCCAACACCTGAGACGCCCGGAGTCAAACACCGTCTCCCCTACTTGACCCTGATCCCTGCCAGAAATCAGAACAAGTGGACTCGACTTCGGCAGCCGTTTTGATTGATTCTCATCATCTTAAACCTATGACATCTTCTCACTGGCCCCATACTACTTCATCATATCAACCCCCACCAATCTCTACTACACAACCTATTTCTCACATTATTACTTCGATTTATACCACGGAAATGCTTCAACCAACATTCGCGATACGATCTTTGTAATCTCACAATTCTACAGAATCCATGTCTATCTTGTATACGGGTTGTCCTCGACATCTGGACACTGCTTCGTCCACATTCATGCACTCGGCACAACGATATCAACGGCTACGCCAAGAAGACCGCAACATTAGTCCTCAACAGTACCAGCAATCACGACGAAATAGTAGGTCATACAACGGCCAAGGCATTGCATAGGGTTTTGGGACAACAACTACTTTCTTTTCACACCAAAGCAACATTTTACATTGGGCTCTTTTACAAAAAACCAAGAATTACAGAGGCTCGCACCTTATTAGAGAGTTTCGACGCCCACTACGACACAATTAAGGAGTAACGACTCAAGGAACCGACGACTATACCACCCTTTTATTTTCTCAATCTTTTGATTATCATATATACGCAATCTATAGACGTTCATGTCCTCAGACGGCACGTCGCAATTTACGGCGACCGATCCCATATCCGGTCCCGGTCCTCGAGAGTCGCGGACTCCGACCACCGATTCCGACCACGAATCACCCGACTCGGACCGGCAGCCAACAGAAGTAATACAATCGCAGTCGTCTCCCGCCGCAGGCTCACGCCACCGCGATGTTGCGCCCCGCGATTTTGTCCGCCTCTTCCAATGCCAGATTTGCTCACTGCCACTCGATGAGCCTATCAGCCTTCCATGCGGCAGAAGCATGTGCCGGCGCTGTCTGCCTGACACACACATGCGCACCAATATAACGTACCCCGCTGTTCCTGATCGACTCCGCGGTTTCAGATGTCCCTTTGAGGACTGCAACAAAGAACATGCTCTTGGCGACTGTGCCATTGACGTGGTCCTCAACAAGACAGCTCAGCATGTGAAGGAAGAGATTGAACGATTCAAGAATGACTCGCCGACTACCGAAGTGGCAACGAGGGTTATGTGGCAGGATCCATGGGCTGCAGCAGGTGTCTCTTCTATGAGGGATGATGATGACGCATTCTCAAGGGTAATCCCTGGTGGAAAGGTCATCGCAACTTATCGTCTAGCCGAAGAGGGCGATTTGTCTTATGAGGCCAATATCAGCTACGACGAAGTTATATCGGCGTCGCCATCACCACCTCCTGGTGTTGACGATACGGGGCTTGTTCGAAAAGCACAAGACGCTGCTCGCGCTGAAATGGACTGCCAGGTCTGCTATGCGCTTTTCTATGATCCTCTCACGACCACTTGCGGACATACTTTCTGTCGGTCCTGCTTACACCGCATCCTCGACCACTCACGATACTGTCCGATATGTCGTCGTCCGATGGCTATAAGCCCCTTACTGAACCAAACTTCATCGCCCTCCAACCAGACCATCAAGCGTATTATCGAAACATTCTGGTTGGAGGAAGTCAACGCCCGAAAAGAAGCGTTGGATGCCGAACGTGTAGCACAGATGCAAGATTACGACCTCGCACTCTTTGTGTGCACATTGTCGTTCCCTCATATGCCAACATTCCTCCATATCTTCGAACCAAGATACCGGCTCATGATTCGGAGAGCTCTGGAAGGAGACCGCACCTTTGGCATGGTTATTCCAAAACGACGACAGCACCCCGGTGATGCGGATTTTCACCAACTAGGCACACTCCTTCGCATTGTCAACGTCCAATTCTATTCAGATGGCCGAAGTCTTATTGAAACTGTTGGTCTCTCACGCTTCCGCGTTCTTGAGCATAGCTATCTCGACGGTTATCTTGTCGGTAAAATTGAAAGGGTCGACGATGTTAGTCTCGAAGATGAGGAGGCTGCCGAGGCTGCAGAAATAACACCCATGGAGACTGAAAATCAGCAAGAACCTATGCCAGCCATGGAGACTGCCAAAGAACCTACAGAACAAACATCGGAATCACCATTGCCACGTTCCAACTCATCCAGCCCACACACGCCAACATCAGTTGACGATATTGACTCAATGTCTACACAAAGTCTTATGCATTACGCAGAAACCTTTGTCTCTCGGATGCGGGAACAGAGTGTTCCTTGGTTGACGGAACGAATGTTGACTATTTACGGCGAATGCCCCGAGGATCCTGCCATCTTTCCTTGGTGGTTCGCCAGCATGTTACCAGTTAAGGATATTGAAAAATATCGACTCCTAGGCACATCCAGCGTACGCGAGCGTCTCAAGATTTGCTGCACGTGGATTGTGGAATGGGAGACATCCCGATGGTGAGTGAAATCTTCTGACCTTGCTCACCCTTTTCTTATCTCCACTCATGCCCGCCCCTTTACTTTCCTACATCACATCACTATCCGTTGGGCCTCTACTCGTCGTCGGTTTTGTCCTCCAGGCTAAAACGACGTCTTCCGCTCCAGGACAAAGCTGATTCGCGGCCGCTCAGGTCCATCCACGGCTGCACAATCCTTTGATTGACAATGCTTGCCCTACTATCTTTCGCTCGGCATGGTTCTGCAATTCGTGCTCTTGCTTTTCTGCTTTGTTGTGCAATTCTTGTACGAAGCACAAGACGGTTCGCAGAGTTGATATTACTCCACTTCTGACACGAACAGGACGATTACGACTCGACGATAGCTAGGGCGGTTTGGTTTGCATCATGGCATTATAACGCATCAATCAATCAATGAAATGTTGTTACAAGACAAAAGTCACGCAGGGTGTACATTCATGGTTGAATATTGGTTTGGGAGGCATTTAGTCATAGCATCTAGCAGGACAGTGATTTTGTTTGCGGATACCATACCCCCTTGGCTAAACTAGATATCTTTCTCAATCTGCATCAAGTTTCCAATTGCATCCACGCATCCTACCAGTTTATAGCTTGACCGTTCGATTCCTGTGCTGCAGTGAGATCCCCCCAACTTGGGCCAGCTGTGACATTAGGAGTCTCAACCCATGTGCCAGGCATGACGTCGGGAGCTGTCCCTTGTTGCGAAGAGGAAGGTTGTTCGTTCCCATTCCCATTAGTTCCCCAGCCGCCCACATTGTTGTCAGCTCCTCCTTGTCCCATGCTGCTCGCATCTTTGGCTTGATCGTCCCAACTGCCACTAGCACCTGGGAAGGTATCGTTACCCCAGTGATCTCCAGCCTTTTTGACAGTCTCGTTGCTCTTGTTAGATCCGGAGCCCCAGGTTTGGTTCTGATCTTGTCCATTGTCTGGACCTGTTGATGGCCATGGATCATTCGCGGTAGTATCCTGAGCTTGGGTGTTCCACTCATCAACTGCTTGGTTGTTGTTGTTGGTGCCCCATTCATTGCCATTCTGGTCGTTGCTGTCACCAGCTCCATCGTTCCAGGCGTTTCCTTGATCATTGCTGTTGTTATTCCAATCCTTGTTATTGTTGTTGTTATTGTTACTGTTATCCCAAGTATTGGACCCAGCCTTGTCTGAAACAGGAGGCTTGTTAGTTTGCCTGGATGCGTTACGCTGACTTCCCCATCCACTAAACTGTGATCTGTTTCTCTTGGGAAGATAAGGATTATCCTGACCCTGATTCCATAAGCTATGTTCAATCCGGTTCGTCCTTAATAGATACTTACAGTACGGCTCCCTGAAGGCCCAACGTTGTTCTGGACGGCCTTGCCCTTTCCTTTGTCGGAAGCTGAGGTGTTTCTGTTGTCAAAGCTCCCGTGTCCATAGTAGCCGTGGGGTAGAGGACCTGAAGGGCCAGCCATGGCATACCATGGAGGAGGGGGCATTCCTTGAGTGATAGGAACATGCGAGTATGCCTCTGGAGGCGGCATACCGGCGTAGTTCTGATGGTATGGCGACATTGGTCCAAAGTTGGGATAGGGGTGTGGGTTATTGTATCCATGGAAGAAAGAATTATGTGCTGGATGAGGTTGTCCCATTGGCATAGGATACGGTGCCTGGCCTTGGTTGTTGCCATAGACGGGAACAGGACCATGGTAGACTCCAGTTACATTTTGTCCTGTATCATAGTAAGCGTTAGGTGCTGGTCCTTCTGGAGTCCTGATCACGCGTCCCGTCTGAACAAATTGAGCACGGGTCGGCTCAATAAGCTGTGATAGATATATGTAGGGGCCTGGCAGTCCTTCAGGGCAAGCTGCTTTCTTTACAGCCTCTTTATTTTGGCGTTGTGCCTTTCTTCGCTCCATCATAGCTCTGAACTTGCCTTGGTCTTGCTCTTTGGAAGTCTCAGGAACATCCTTCACAGCTGGAGCCTCTGCGGGGGTCTCTGGCTCTTTGTCAGCTTCTTTGTTGGCATTTTGCTGCTTCTTGATTTGCTGCTTATTGTTCTGCTTGTTGTTCTGCTTGTTGTTATTTTTCTGTTTACCCTTGTTCTGTTGCTTGGGCTCCTCTTCGGGTTTGGCCTCTTCTGATTCCTTAGCTGACTCGGAAGTTTCACCTTCATCCTCCTCGGACTCTTGTTTCTGTTGCTGTTTAGCCTTCTTGTTCATTGCCTTGCGTTGCTTCTTGGTCATGAGGGGTCCAGGTTCATCTTCCGACGATTCGGGCTGTGGTGCAGGCTGTTGCTTCTTTTTGGCCTTCTGCTTGACTTGCTTCTTGGGTTGTTGCTTGGGCTTGGGGGGCTCTTCTTCTTCGGATTCAGAAGTATCGGGGCTAGGGGGGGTGTTCTCCTTGCTCAATTTCTTGCCTATCCTTCTCAATACTTGTCGACCCTTGACGCATCTTCGGCACTCACAGGTTGGATCTGGGTCAGAGTCCCAATCACTTTCAGCGTCTTCCTCTAGCTTCTTTAACCTTCGCCTCTGCTTTCTCATCTTTTTCAGTTTCTTCTTGTGTTTTGGGCAGTTTTCTGAGCACTCTGTATCAGAATCAGTGGCGTCAGAGCTTGATACGTCTTCCGACTGACTAGAGTCTGTCTCCGTCTCCGTCTCTGTCGTTGCCTCTGACTCTGAGGCGGAACCAGATTCCTCACCAGTAGACTCAACGGGAGTTGTGATGGTGGTCGTGTGTTTCAAAGCTGATTTCAAGGGAGCATAGCCATCTGCAAAGCGGACATTCTTCTCCACGATCTTTGTTTCAGTGACAGGTGTGGGTGTAGGTTCAGGTTCAGGTGCAGGTGGAGGAGGTGTGATACGTCCAGTGCGCGGATAGGTGATCCTGACGGTGTCTTCCTCAGACTCGTCATCAGTTGTGACTTGGACGCGTACCACTTCTCGTCTCTTAGGAGGTTTGTTCTGGGGAATAGGGCCGAGGGCGGATTCGATTGTTGTGCCAACTACCCACTCGCAAAACGAGGGGGGTTTGATCTTGCGATTTGCCATCGCTCCAAACGAGTTCGTTGTGCCAAAGAAAGCGTTTTCAAGATGAGATGTTTGAATTATGTTCAAAGAATTCAAGAAAGTAAGGTGATAGAAGATTGTTTGTGTTTGTGGTGAGTGTGGATATGAAGAGTTTGGCCTGGCAGCTTGGGCCGTGGTTGGCGACTTACTGCTGGCAACTGCTGGCAGCTGCCAAAGCAAAGCGAGTAAATCCTTCTTGCTTAGCACTTTTCAATTTCGTACGAGGAGATGGGATTATGTTCTGGTGTAGAGTGTAGGTAGATACCTGGGCCTGGGTATGCAGAGGATAAGATATCACTGCGCTGAGATGGAAAGGGTTGGTTCGTAATTGAGATTGGAAATGGCAGGAGCGATCAGGGGGATGACCTCCTTCCCTCATACCTAGGTAATCTATTTCTCTTTCGCTACTTCAGGCAACCACGAAAAGAAAATAACCGCCCCTACCTAACATTCACCATCAGGCAATATCTGCCTATAGCTTCGCACTCAACTTCTTCTCCTCCCACCTCTCATTGATAATAAGATTCTGCCAAAACCTCCAAGTCGCAACCGCAACAGCCAAAGGCGGGCATCCAAGAAGTAACCACGACCACCAGTCAGGACTCGCCATCCTCAAGCTCTTTATAGCCTTGTCGACCTGCTCTTTCAGCTCTTCTCGAGACCCATCGTTCCAGAGCACAATTCCCTTGTCTTCTCCTCTCTCTTCACATCGTTGCGCCTTTTCTCTCACATCTGTCTGGCTGCGCACTCTGTTCTCAGCATCCTCTGCGCTAAGATGAGGATCGCGCGCGCGTAAGCGCTCCATCTGGGTTGCTGGGTCGTGAACAGCGACCACAGCTGTGACACCACAGAATCGATCGAGTCCACTTTCGAATAGAAGTGGGATATCGAGAATCACAGCCCAGTGTCCGCGGAGATAACATCCAACAACTGACTTGAACATCTCCCATCTGACAGCCGGATGCACAATGCGATTGAGAACTGCCCTATCCTTCTTGCGCTCCTCTGAATCACCAAATACTCTTCGTCCCAGTGCTGGTCTATTAAGTGGTCTTCCTTTGCCGTCTGGTCCATCCTCCGGCATTTTCTCTGATGGCTTCACAAGTAGCTCAGGTGTCGTAGATGCGAAATGCTTCACGATGGCTTGATACCCACTGGTTCCAGGCTCCACGACCTTGCGTGACAGGATGTCTGCATCTATAATTGGTAGATTATATGGAGGTGAAGAGAGCATTGACGAGACTGTTGACTTGCCCGTGGCAATTGAGCCCGTGAGGCCGATAAGAAGCATGATGGCGTGTGTTATCTCGTTTATTGCGCGGGGTAGGATTCCAACGAGACAAGGCAATGAGCTCTTGTTTGCTCGTTGAGAGAAATCTCTTTGAACTTAGATGAAGCTTCCCTCAATTTGATGGTTTCGGGAAGTATAAATGAGATGGATATATCATGTAGTTGATAGGAATGATCTGATAATCTACCTTGAACCGATGATGCAATTACCGAGGATGTACAAACCTACGGTTCGGAACAGTCAGTGAACATACCCCACATGCACCCATGACATGCATAACTTGAACCACATTAAATCAACGACATGTGAAGCTTTTCTCTCTCATGCACACCAATCACAGCAAAGTTTTGTGACAATTTCAGTTGCATTGAGTAGAGAAGCTTGCAGAGGATCTGTGTGAAGCAATTCCATTCTGCGCCAAATAGGTAGCGTTTTCCCTTCACAATCTTGGAGCAATCCATGCTATCCACCAGCTGGATACATTGTCGATTGATACAATCCCGGTCGCATCATCAAGATCAGCTCCTTTTCAACCGAAAGCCAGGATAAAGACCGAAAACCTTTGCCACGCCCTTTCAAGAGTTAGCTTGTGCCACCATAATACCTTGAGATCGCTTACTCGAAAAACGCGATGAGAACCACAACTTAGATATTCGATCGTGGACGAAACCAACTGTAAAGTGTTAGTACCATATCGACTAGCGATGCGAGTGTCTTACAATTTAAGGTAAACGAGTTCTGCGCGGAACATTCTTGGGTTTCGTGGTATGTCTTGGAACTTTGATAAGCACAAAAGAGGAGACGATGTCAAGGTATATGAGCTTACCGGCCGCGTCGTCTAGTTGGGAAGTCGAACGGCGTAGAACCAACCCTCGTCGGTGACATACCATTTGCTATCACCCATGTGATCAATGGTAAATCGGTTGCGCTGGGTCCAGTTGCCGTCAACTTCACGAACATAGTAGAAACGGGAGGGATCATCGTCAGCGGGCTTGAAGTCCTGGGGCTCGTACATCTTGTTCGCATGGGCAAACTTCACTTGACGGAGCTGCTCTTCACCAGCAGTACGACCAATACCAGTGACATCGGGGATGTGTTGACCACCGGGGACATTACCTGCAAAGACGGGGACCGTGCCGGGAACAGCAGCTCCACCTGCCAGACCGACCTGGGGAATGCCTGCGATTTGCTGAACCTGCGGCATGAACTGCTGAGGCTGCTGGCTGGCAACGAGGACTGGCTGTTGACCCATGGTCGGCTGCTGGTAGTAGTAGGGCTGCTGCTGAACAACGTAGCTACCTTGGACGGCAGGCTGGGGAGCAGCCATAGCACCGACGGCGGGTTGCTATAAAACAATTAGCATCTGATCAGAGAATTGATGAAGTTTTTGAAGATGGTGTGAAAGAAGAGTGTAGAGCGCCGCAGATGAAAACCACATGGTGATGCTGCAGTGAAGTACTGAGCCGCTTGATTCAGGCGAACCCCGCATGGAAGACGAAACATGAAGACAAAGCATCAAAGCAAACTTGCATAGTAAGTATAGCCGTTCAAGTAGAATGTCTTCGGCAACACCACGGTTGTGTAGGCTGCGGTTGCCATAGGTGCAGGGGTATAAGTATAAGGGGTAGAGGGAGAAACATAAGAGAAATTGTTGGGAGCACCGACTTGAAGACCGGCAAGGCCACCGTCAAAGCGAGGCACATAGACGTGTTGTATGGGACCAAAGGTGGTATCAGGCACAGGAGGCTGGTAGTTCAAGCCGTGAACGGGAGGTGCAGTGTTCTGGTAGTCACCCATGTTTGCGATGATGTTGTTGGCAACGGGAGGCTGAGGTCCGATTCCGATGTAAGTAATGGGAGACGGGGTGATGTTGTTTGGTCCAGCTGCGTTGAAGGGATCAGGATGAAATTGAGGGGAAAGAAATTGTTGTTGCTGAGGAAGAGTCGAGACGAAACCACCAGGCACCTGCTGACTGAGGCTCTGAGTCGGGTTGGCACTGATATGCCACTGCGGCTGGCTATTGGGGCCCAATCCAAGCGCAGGGAAGCTCGAGGGTTGATTGCTGACTTTTGCCTCTGGAGCAGAAGTGGTTGCTGTGGTAGAAGCAGAAGCAGTGGTAGTAACCCCCGGAGCAATGCTAGGCTTTGTGACGCCCTTGATACCGGAACTGAAGCCACCGCTTGGAGAATTGGCAGTGGTGTAGCCCGTGATGCGCTCGTTGAAGGCGGTGTTAGAGGAAGATACAGAAGCAGGTTTCGCTTGAGGTTTAAAATGCACACGAGACTCGGGAGTCTTTGGTCGTCGAGGGATTTTGGGTGGCTTGAACTCGCTGGCGCCTGCCGAGGCCATGACTGCTTGTTTTTGGTGCAACTCTGACAATTGAGACGGAAGATAATCTCCGCTACGATGCAAAATCGCCTGTGAATCAGGAACCTCAAAGCCTCGAGATACCTTCTTCAAAGAAAAGAAAAAAGAAGGTAAAATGGGAGAGTTCTGATCTCGAGGGCACCTCAAGATGATATAGCTATCGAGTGTACAGTGACACAAATAATGCCCGAGGCAATATCACAGCACAAACACTGTAATCTCGAGCTCTTTGTTTTTGTTTGTTTATGTTTCGATCCAGTTCAAATGGTGCGTTTGACGGTTTGACGGTTTGACGGTGATTTCCCTTCCAGTCGGTTGTCACTGGCAGATTGAAAGGGGGTTTCCACGTGGTAAAAGGCCACAATGATGCAATTGAGAAACCCGAATCAAACGGAAAATGAAAGAAAGAAAGAAATTCCACAAGCTTACCACTCTTTGTAACTCCCATCCGTGCCCATCATGAACCCATACTGACTGATCAGGGGCATTACGCAACCGGTCAAAAGGATCTTCAACTTTGGTCCACGTCCAAGGAAAGCAATGGAGACACATTTTGTAAACGGGGTGATAATAGTTCAAGTTGCGCGTTTGTAAATTGAGTTTGAGAAGGCGTTGGGGGTTTGATGTTGGAGTTGACTTGGAGGATGAGCAAAGCTTGTCCCTCTATTCTTGACGACGCTCCACTGCCGTAACAGTGCCTTTGCCTTGAAGTCACAGCCGGGCCACAATGCTTGAGGAATTAGTATTATTCGCATGTTTCTAACATAAAACAGGATTTACACCCTCTATTTGAGCCTTTCTATATCGGATGAGGTAGATAGGTAACTAGTAGTTTACAACCACTCATCCACAGCATACCACTATCGTCTGCTGCACAGTTTTGATGGTAGACCAAGTCCAATGTTCGCTACGTTATACGCAGTGGTGCAATGCTAGTTCTTGACTTTAATCGTATATAATTAATCTTCCTGACACCCATCAACTCATCCTTAAACGAGCAATTCCATCCTGTCCTGTCCCATACACTGTTTGCCATAAACACTCAAGTTACTCGCCGCTTTTCATCGCTTCAACTTGAACAATTATTCATCTCTGATACTCGAGCGTTCGAATTCGAGAAGCGCAGATTTCGTCTTGTCCAGCGCTTGTTTGAATCTCGCTGCTTGCTCCTTCTCCTCATCTGTCCGTCGGGCGAGTAACTCGTCTAAGATATCCAGCTGCTCTGGTGCGAACCCTGCTTCACTGAATGTTGCCTCAACTTGGTTTTCTAGCTCGTTTAGTGTAGGCCACAACCGGCGAAGTCGAATCTTCCAAGGCTAGGTAGATCACATAATGTTAGAAAGACATTAAATAAGAGGATGTTGTAATACTCACACGAACGAAGACCGGGTGCCTCGTTGCTTGCACGCCATTCAGTAATTCCTGATAATTTTCTTGATTCAATTGTGTCCAGGTATGAACCTGATCTGGCGCCTTGCCCGGCGGGATAGTGTATTTTACACGGAATCGCAACTTGAAAACCCACGATTGTAGTTCGCTGACCGGGCTCGCTGCCTGTATATAATGTTCCAATTGGCGGGACAATCCTTGGCCCTTCTTCTTCTGAGCTTCGTCTCCGCGCTCAGAAGCAATCTTAAGTTTATTTCGGAAAATATTGATGAGCTTCTTGCTGTGCTCATCGTCAGAGGGGTACCAGCTATTCAGTCGTGAGAGCACTCTATTCGCGTCAACATCGCTGGGTAGACTGGTATGTTGGCAATTGACTTTTCCATCAATCCCTAGTTCAAGGACAGTAATCTGAAAGTGGCCAGGCAATAGTTCTTTGCCAGAAGTCAATCGAGTTTCAGCTATCATGAGGGCCATCTGTGAGAGATTGAGGGTATCCCGCACATCGTTCCATTCAGTTGCAGTCAGATCGGGTTCGTCAAAATTTGCATCCCAATGACGCTGGCACGTCTCCTTAACCTCCTCTTGAAATATTTGTGTCAGTCTCTCATGGAATAATTTGTCTTTGGCGAGTCTGACTCGATGTGCATTGCTCAGGGTTCGACCGCGCTTTTGTAGATCATTTGCGATCTCTTGCTTATCTGCAGGCAAAGGAGTTGTCGTGTCAAGGGGGATGAACCACGTTTGATTGAAACCATCAAATATGTTCACCCCTTCCTTCTTGGACGAGATACCAGCCCATTGTGGGCTCCAGAAAGGTGTCGTATCAACCTGGCCTTTCGTGTGCACAACCTGAGCCCTTGCCCTGTAGTGATCCAGGCGATATTTTATCATGAGCTCTTTGAATTCCTTGGTGCTTATGCATAAAGGGTCGTCCTTTGGGCGTGGTTGGCGTGACTTCTTGGGTATTATGCTCGATGATGCCTCCGCTGCGGTCTTCTGAGACTTGTCCGCGGCAGTTGAAGAGCTTTCCATCGTGGTGAAAGATGTCCGGTTACTTTGCTTATATTCCTCGGTGTTCAAAGCCAGTTCTGGGTCTGCTACTTCTTTTGTTGCCGCATCTTCAAAGATTTGAAATGATCCCTCGCTGTTGTATATGTTATCGTTTTTGCTCATACTGGATGGTTGGTTGGGTTAGGGGAGAGGCAAAAGTACCTATGCAATGTGACATGTTTGGTTCCTGCTTGGGTTTGAACTGTACCTAGAAAACAAATGTGAATTTGGCAGGTGCTTTGGTGACAATGCAGGAAGCCGAATCGCCAGTGCCAACAACCGCCAGGACCTACCTACCTACCTACCTAAGCACTGACTGATTGCCTGATAGGTAACTTGGGCAAGGCACTTACATTGAAGCAATGGGTTTTGTAGGTAGGACACTGCCATGAAATTCATCGGCTACTATTCAAACATTTTAATCATTAAATGACCATACGCCCAGCCCCTATCACATTGGTCTAATGCTCGCTGACCGAACCTGATGTAATGTACATTTGCCCACAGGAGGAGAGATGTCCGTTACCATCCATATGCTACCAAACTCCACCAAACGCTGTAGTCTCTCCATATCATATACAACGGGAATGAATCTCGTCTCATTCCGTACTTCATCCTCTGGCTCCTTTCTCATCTCATCTCTTCTCATCGTTCATATTTTCCTTTCGTCAGCGCCTCGTATCCACCAGGGCGCGATTATAACGAGTCAACCAATTTGACGACAACGGTGAATAGATATATCATAATGTTATTACAGAGTAAGCTCGTCAGAAGCCACAGGGATGGGCTCAGGGATAGGGAAGAAAGATCGTCGAACAATCTGGACAGCAATTAGCAATGGAACATGCAGAAATAACAAGTAACACTTACAGCCCAAGCACCAGCAACAGAAGCCACAATACCACCAGAGATAGCCATAGGTCGAAGGCCACGGGTGCTCTTGAAGAGCATACCACTCAACGCACCAGCAAGGACAGTGTTTCCAGCATCATGCTTTCCACGGAGAGAGCCAATCAAAGAGTTGATGCAGTTGTAGATGATAGCGACAACACCCAGCGAGTTACCGAGGAAAGGTCCTCGTCGAGTAACCGAGTTGAGGACAGCGTTCAATCGCAGCTTAGGAGGCTGACCAGCCGACCTTCTGAGACCCTCCTGCAGACCCCAAGCACCTCCAATGCCCAGACCAGCCAGGTATGTAATTCCGGTACCATAACACAAGTCGTCTGTGAAGCCTCGCGAAGGCAGGACTGATTGGCCACCGGGCAGTTCTGACAAGGCTGAGTCCTCGAGGGAAATATATTCAAGAGTGTCTCTGTTGAGGCCGGCGAGGGGATGTAATTGCGAGGGGTCGGCGAAGGCAGAGCTCTGAAGAAAAGACTCGACACCCTGACCTTCCGTGGGGTCGTAAGAGAAATGCGCGGGTTCTTGTGTCGTGGGCTGGGGGTGCGACTGGGACTGCGACTGTTGCTGTTGCTGGTGGGCGGGCTTATTGCCGCTGGTGAAAGCGTTCCAGAGGGAAGACATTATGAATAGTGAGGACCTAGGATGAGGATACGAGGGGAGGGCGAGCGAGATGTAGATTTGGGTGGATTAGTCGTCGCACGTCAAGTCTTCCTTGCTTGTCCGAATCTCGGGCAATCCAAAGGCTTCCTCCGGTTTAAATTTTTTTGGGCTCCACTTCTACCGCCGCTCATCCATCAAGATTCCTCCAGATTCTGTCACGTGCTATCACGGCCTTTGACCCGAAGGTTTATGATGACGGGAGACATTAGAGCGAGATGTTACATGTACTGTAAAAATGGTAGATGATCCATTTATTTGGTATTTTATTATGACGCTTTATCTTCTGTGGTTGCAGGTCATGACGCACTGCAACATGATCCGAAACAAACAATACAAAATGTTTCTACATACCTCCGCAAACCCGCAGATATTGCTGTGGTGCAAAATTGTTACCGCCAAGCAAACTTGATGCTGAGAGTCATTGCACATGTCATGACTATTTGCAGGTAGCATGAAGAGGTAGGTAGTTTAGGTCGTGTTGTAGCAAAGCATGGGCTTTGCTGAATCGCATTGCAACTTTTTCGCGAGAGCCACTGAAAAGTTTTGCGCCAAAGCTTTGGTTACCCAGCCACATGGAGGTGTCTCAACACAGTATAATCTGCACAATGACTTCGTCTGAACTCACGATCATAAATCGTAGTCTATCAGACAATCTCTTCTGATTCGGTAAAACATACAAGATACCCAAATATCGTTGTATTGTGTCGTGGTTAACTCAGAGCGTGCTCTTTCGCCAGTCTACGCTTTACTGTGTTAAAAGTTTTATTATATCAATAGTATGTCGAGATCACCCCACAGTCAAGAACCTCTGATGAAATTCATGGCTGATTAGGAAGAGCGATCACATTACTCTAGGGGGCCGGGAACGGAAAACCAGATATCGACAAATCTGACTCTCAGCAAGCTGCTTTCGCAGAGCCACCATTAAATAATAAAATTCACATGACGGTGAAGTTTTACTACTGATGATGGAGAGAAAAGAAAAAGAAAAAAGGTTTGAGAAGGGAGAAGAGAGGCTTTTTATACTCAAGATTTTCTCGGAGTGATCGCGCTAGTCTGACCGTGACCAGGGTGACGGCCTCGCACTGGCGGATACTGCAGGGTTTTTTTGTACCGAGGGTTACATAATATTCTACTAAGTGGAGCTTGAAACGGACTTCGATAGTGAGAAAAGTCTCTGTTTGGTTGGATGCCGGGGCGCTCTCAGAGTTCTCTATCAAACTCTTCAGTTTAGTATCACCGACGTAGCCAGCTTCTGCTTCACCAAACCTCGGCTCCCTGTGTACGATTCGTTCATTGTTCACTAGGTAGTGTAATCAACAAATAACCCACTGGGTATCATTGAAAACGTAATGGCAATGACAATATTCTTCAGTCGAGACGAGACGCAAATGTGTTGTTAGTGAAGCTGTGCTTTCACGATAGACTTTAACAGCGAAAAGAAACAACAATTCAATTTAAAGCACATGGCACGCGAGTGCACAACTGGTGTGTTTGACAATCTAAGGACAGTCATCGAAGAAACAGTGGAACATTTCTTTGGTAACATATAATTTATGACATAGTTAATTCCAGTAGGCAGGCTTTTTACATGAGTCTACAGGGTATGAGATCAGATGCATGAGACTCTTGGGATCTGTCAATTGAAAACACAAACTTAGGTAAGTCTTAGGCCTAAACTGTTCAAATGATAGTGTTGGTAAATACACAATCCGGTGTTCTAGAACCACTCGGGGTGATTCTTGGGGGCTTGAACACCTTGCCTGTCCGCGATATCCTTCCAGAACTTAGCCATACGAACCACGAAATCACTTGCGAGAATGAGTGGGATGATGGGATCCGTTCGCGCAAGACAAAGGGGTGGGCAAGCAATACTGTTCTAGCAAATTCGCAAATATATTTCTGCGCAAAATACTTGCACACCTTCATGTTATACTTATCGACACGAATGCGTTCGTTTTGGTCATAGTTATCGATGGCTAGGCTTTAGGCTTGCTCCATATCTTGGACACCTCTGTCAAGGCGGACGGCCTTAGGATTCGCATAGTTCAGCTTCTCGTCTTTCCACTGAGAAGTAATGAACTTATCGCCGAGGTTGAGAGTAATGCCTGTTTATATATTATTAGATTGTATTTCTATTATATACAAAAAAATAAGGCTCTCAGAAATGTTCATACCAAGATAGGCATCGGCGCCACGCTTGCGCTCAGGGATGTCTTGGATAGTTATGCCCTGTTGGATCTGCTTGGCAGAGAGGGCGAGGTCCCTTGAAACATTCCAAGCTTCATGTGGGCATCCTCTTCCTGTAGAATACTCGGCTTAGGCATATTACAAGGGCCATAGGCAGTAGACCAGAACCGGAAGAGATCGCGGAAGAATCCGTCAATGTCGTTCTTCGTGATGATAGGTTGTGGGAATACTGGAAACCGCAGCTTATGTAGGTTTGGATAATCCAGAGAAGTTGGGCAACCTCTTGGGTACCGAGGTCTTCATACGCTTGAATAGGTCTGCCAGTTACTCTTTCTTTGGCAAACCTATCTTCTTCGAGCAGTGGACGTAAGGGAGTCGCAGAGACCGGAGGGACTCAAGGGCTAGGCATCCTAGGAGATAGTTAGCTATACTGAAATTGCAAGTTCAATACCTAGTCAAGGAAAGTGTATACCTAGGTATAAAGGTTGGCGTGATAGATCTGGGAGTTGAGAAGGGGGGCCGGTATAGTGAAGCTACCGACAAACTGGAGTAGTGTAAGTGAAGTTTGGATTGATTGAGGAGAAAAGAGGAAGGGAAAGAGACAGAGAAAGATTAGTTTTCTTCGTGGGATGTGTGCTTAGCCCTAGCAATAAGGATCAAGTCATTATTTACATTTGTCAGCTGCTGACACCGCTGGCACTTCCTATCCCCTGCAAGCCTTGGATTCCATTTGGAAAGACTGTATATGTGACGGCTATTGTTTCTACCTACAATAGGAAGTACTCCTTTACAATATAACTAGGGTACACAGAGGTCATGTTATGACAAGTTTATGGGCAGAGAAAGTGAAGCCATCTCGGGTGTCTCCAATCATACCCGGCGTGTACAATCACAGAGTTGAAGCTGATAGCAATAGCGAAGCTGTAACAATGAACAACTCTTTTAATACCCACGTAAGCAATTTATCAAGAAAATACTGATCCCAAAAGATGGTTTCCCGCTCCCAGCTGCCCAGTTCCCGTTATGCTTCATGTCTCGCCCCCGAAGTAATTCCATATCCTTGTGCATCCCGCATCCCAGAATGAATCGAAAGAGGAAAACGGAAAAGACAAAAGAAGAAAAAAAAGGAAGAAACCCAAACCCGTAAAACCGCAAAACCGCAAAAGACCCAAAGACTCAAAACCCAAAACGTAGCCTTATCTTTCCCGATGGATCCCTGGACGCTCCCCTCTACTCCCGAGTCCGTTGGACTCACTCCTGTGACGCTTGTACGTCCGTTCTGGCTTGAGGATATTATCCTTCACTCGCGCGATTGCATCTTCAAACAAGTCCATCCCAAGGAAGTCTGTAAGCTCGTCTTCCTTTTCACGGACCACCATCTCACCAGAGGTGCCCTTCTTGGTCCACTTGATGATCTTGCGGCGAGCGATCTCTCTCACGTAGCTCTTATTGTAGTCCGCAACACGGCGAGTCTCAAACGTGTCGTGATTGGCGCAAAGCATTCCACGACCATTGTAGATATCTCCAACATCTGGATCAAGCTCGACATCCTTCAACGCCGCGAGTCTTCAGGACCCATCTCGCACCTCGAAGAGATATGGATGCCGGGGGTCATTTGAAGTACCAGCTAGGTAGGCACACGCGCCTTTTCGGCGCGCTGCTGGAAGATTGCCTTCAGCATCTCTCTTCTTGGACTTAAGATCGTCCTTCCAAGAACCGAATTGAGCATCGGCTTCCTTTGCCACCTTGGTGAGCTTGGTTGGCATTGAGGCCGAACCGGAGAGTGCATGCCAGTCATCGAAGACAGAATAATAGAATTTGGCCTCCATTTCTTCAGTAAGTTCAGGCTTATCAACCCGTGATGGGTTGGTACTAAAGAAAGCGTAAATAGCGAGGTAGTTGTCATATTTCTCGCATTTACTCAGACAGTTCGTGCTGGTGATATTCTGGCCGGATTGGCTACGTGCATGAAGAAGTTGTCGTTTCATATTTGCATTCGGCCAGTCGAATTTGTATGGTTTCTCACCGGTATGCTTCCTCTTGTGACTTGCTAAGCTTAAAGAAATTTCTATTTCGCATTTGCAACCATACTGATCGACATATTAACTGGATGTCCGCATCATGGAGCTCATCTCTAAGTTCTGAGTCAATGGTGCCGGTCCGTAAAATTTCCAAGACTTTTCTTTATGTAGATTGATCTCAAGACTCCTACCACTGGAGACGACTGGCGTGGGTTGCAAGAACTTGAAAAGCATGGGTGATGATGGTGGCGTTCATAAACGCGTTGTAGGCCCACGCAAAACGAGCTCTGCGGGACTCGAAGCTAAACTCTGAGTCGCAAGCATTCAGCCATACTGCGGTGATGGGAATAAGGAGGAGGATGCGTTGTCGCTTTGCCCAGTTGAGGAAACTCATGACAAAGCACATTGGGAGGCGCGTGGCACCCGAGCGGGTTTTCGAAACGACCAATTGGAAGTATGCACTCTAGTGACGGGGACTGAGGTCGAGGAGCCATGATATCTAGAGGTTAGGATTGAACCAGGAGGAAAGAGATGGAAGAAAAAACAGACTCTTTGTGGGATGTGATGGACAGTCCAAGCGATGAGAACATGAATCTTTTCCATACATGTTGCCAGTTGTTGCCACTGTACCATCGTCTGTCATCTCTATGAACGACCTTGTAAGGTATCCGAACGAAGACCTAGCACTCCTTACCTAAGACTAGCCTAAGATCACCTATGAAAGTCTTTAGTACTTTAGGCCCAAGACTTACATAAAAGCCTAAGAGGCCTAATTGTCATCTAATCAGCGACATGTTCACAGGTATAGGATTCTCGAACGACCTATGTGCGTGTGATTCAGAGACATGACCCATATATCGATGGATTGGTCTCGAAAGTGGCTAATCTGGTGAGTACTGATTTGATTTTATATTTTCATGTCACCAAACAAACTTAACCCCTGACAGGTAAGTTTATCTAAACCTTAACATATGACACTTTCAACTCCACCGTGATAGCAATCCAATCCTGATGCTAATTTTTAATTTTATTTCCTTTCCCTTTTTCCATGCAACAGTGAACGCCTGCCTTCGTTCAACCCTATATGCGCCCTAACCAGTCAGGGGAGATATGAGAACAAATGAAAACCAAGATCAAAAACAAAAAACTGTAGTTCAGGCGCGAGCCTTTTCAAAGATGGAAATGTAGATTATGGGCGGTAGACAGAGTCACCCCTCTGAAGCAGAGGACGGTGGTCCCAGCCATCCTCGTTGCCACTCTCATCGTCGTCGTACTCATCTTCTTCCGTGACGTTGTCATTGATTCGTCGACGAGTAGGTGTGGCAGGGCTCTCAGGCTTGCTGTACATGAAGTACTGAGCAAAAACACCCAAGTCGAGGAAAAGAGTGACGAGGCTGCCAGCGAGCCAGCTCAGATTGACGAGGATGTATTTGCCGTAGATGTGACGAGCCTCACCGGGTCGGCATTCGTCGTGCTTACACTTGGGATCGTAAGCGAAGATGGACAGAACGTATGTGATGTTTCCAAGGCAAGCAAAAAGGAAGAAGAGCATGCTGAGTCCATCTGTCGTCTTGCGCCTCCAGTTGAGGATGAGCTGAGGAAGACGAGAAGCGATGTACGCGACGGTGCATAGATATCCAAAGATCTGGCCAGAAAGACTGAAGTGAAGGTTGTCCTCGCCCCCGGTATCAGTTTCGCCATGCTTGTCACCGGAAGAAGCTTTCTGACCCAAGAACCAGCCAACGACACCAGCTGCGATGACCATCAGTACGATGATGGTGTTCCATACGATGGTTTGAAGGACGGTAGGGGTTTGAGGGGCATGGTCCTCGGCGATATGAGGAACAGCTGGCGACAGACCGGACCAATCTGAGCCGCGACGCTCATCGTGAGCGATAAGACCAGTACGCTCGTTGGGTTCACCAGGGGCCAGGGTGTTCGGCTTCGGAGCAGGGGTCGGGGCGTCGCGCCAAGTAAATCCGCGATAGTAGAAGCACTGACCGAGAAGGACGATATCGGCAATCGTGTAGTAGATGGCAAGAATGATCTAGAGGGGCACTTGTTTTAGTATTCTTTCTTCAAAGCGGGCGAGTGGAAGTTGGGCGTGAATCGTACCATGGTTGGTAGGACGCCCTGAAGGACGGCTCCCAGAATGTTGAACACATCGCCAAGAAGCCAGACAATGATGAATTGAATCGAAAGGGCATCGGCACTGCTGCGCTGGAAGTTCTGGATGATTTGAGGAGAGAAGACGACAACTATTTGCGATCAGTGTTGTTCAAGGCTGAGACTACCTAAGTCATAGCGACATACCCCAGCAAGCAATGGAAATGGAACTTTGACAAAGAATTAGCGACTGATGTTGTTGGATAGCGAACGAATTAGAGACATACCCGCAAATGCCCGAGATGGCCTCAACATCAAGGTTCAGATTCGCAGTTGGAGGAGTCATGATGAACCCTTGGTGAAAGGTGGCAGACTGTAACTGCAATGCCAACCCTGGATACGGGACCGTCCTTAAGACCAAAACTATTGAAATCGTGATCCTATCGCATTCGTTAATTTGGCGCAAAATCAAATCGTCTAGAGATAATCGTCGATGGGGATAATCTGAGCGTCGTGAGGTAGAAGCAAAGGGAGAGACAAAAGGGCTGAGGTTTAAAGATGAGAATGACAGACTTTTTTCGATCCAAGATTGAGTCCCGTGGCCCCCCGTATAAAAGACGTCACTGTAATAGAGACAAGATTAGGTATGGATTGCGGGGAAATGCGCTAGAATGCGCTGAGCTGAGATGCTAGGATACTTCCGGGGTCCGACCTCGGGCGAAGAGAGAAGTTAAGTTGCAGATCTAGATTGGATTTGTATATAGCCAATGTCAGTTGAAGTATGAGAACGCCATGACGATATAGCCAATTGAAGTTGTTGGACGCATTCAGGGGTAAATTTGAATGCAAGATCGTGGATCGCAAATGTCGCTTCGTCTATCGGATAATGTATATATGAGGTCATTTTACCAGTGATGAAACACCTACCAAAAATTCCAATAAACACCCATCAACCCAATGAATATCATCGTGTGTCTTCTTCCTAGGCCAATCATAAAGAATACTGACTCATCAAAACTCCATCCCCGCGGGCTGTGGAAATGGCCGCATTCGCCGCAATATTGTAAATCGCCCGCGAGTTCTCACCGCTAGCCCCAGAACGAACCAGAAACGGGGTTCTCTCGGACTTAATGCCGATTTATAAGATGTCTCCTCTTGATGCCCGATAGTAACGTAGATCTCAACGTTGACATACTACATCAAAGACGTTGTTTCAAATTCTTATCATTAAACAAACTATAAATCTGGTCTCAGAATTTAGCTTCAATGTGTTTGAAACTTTTCTGACTCCACTTCCACGAACTTGACGTCGTTCCAAACATATTACAAATACGAAATCCAAACGCTTCTGAGCAGACTATCCAATGTCAGCTGCCACATCAGGTCCAGGGTTGCCCGAGGTTGCAGCTCTTCAAAACGACGACTCAATGTTGACTCGTCGTTTTGGAAAAGAGGTTGTTAACTATTACGCTGGCGGTCGTATTAATCGATTCTCTTGGCTCCGTGCCGACGCTGGTTTTCTTCGAAAGGCTTCTGTCAGCTCTACAGCTAGATACATTGCACTCCATGAGGTGAACCCTCTGGTTGTTGATCAGAAAACACTGGCCTATCTCACCTTCAAGGATGTTGAGTCTCTGATCGGATCAGAGCCTTTTGCTCTCACTGAGGATGAAGCCATCAAAAGCTTTGACTCTACTCAGACCAAGCCTCTCATTGTCTTCCTCGGCATGCAAGAGGAGGGCAACGACAAGGATTTTATCCCCTCCAGTGACCATGGAGATATCCAGGGGCATCCTTACTTTGCTATTGACATCACTCCCAAGGGAAACCACGCCGAGAAGGCAACCAGCTTCCTGGAGGAACAGGAGAAGAAGGGATTGTCACTGGACAAGAACCCTCGTGCCATGAACCAGTCACCTGATGCCGGTAAGTTAAAGTCTCACACGGATACGAATTTGACCGTTGGAACTAACGTTCTCAGCCGCACTCTATGCTCAAGCCCGATCTATGATTGATTGGAACTCACGAAGCCCCTTCTGTGCTGGTTGCGGACAGCCTAACCTTTCCGTCCATGCTGGATACAAGCGTGTCTGCCCTCCCGCAGACAAGAAGGCTGGTTCTTCCAGTGAGCCTCGAGGTGACTGTCCCACTCGTCATGGAGTGTCAAATATCTGCTTCCCCAGAACGGATCCCACGATGATTGCGGCTGTTGTTTCTGCGGATGGCAAAAGGATTCTTCTTGGTCGCCAGAAGCGCTGGCCTCCTTATTGGTACAGCACGCTCGCTGGATTCCTCGAGCCTGGAGAGTCTATCGAGGAGTCGGTTCGACGAGAGGTTTGGGAGGAAAGTGGTGTTCGTGTTGGACGCGTTGTTATTCATTCGAGTCAGCCGTGGCCGTATCCTTCTAGTCTGATGATTGGAGCTATTGCTCAGGCGCTTCCTGGTGATGGTGAGAAAATTAACTTGAACGATAAGGAATTGGAGGTTGCTAAGTGGTTTACCATGGACGAGGCTCGCCATGCTCTTGCGACTGGAACAAGCAGCCTGGGAGAGCCTGCCCCTGAGGGCTACAAGGAGGGTGATTTGAGATTGCCTCCTGTTCAGGCTATTGCCAATCGTTTGATCACGGCGGTTGTTGATGGATACTTGAATGTGGGACCCAAGATGTAATCGAGTGTTCATATAGTAATATTATAGGTGAAGCATAGAAATGTTGGTGTTTTGGGGCGGCAGTGTATGTTCGGTTTTCATGCAGCTTTGTTCATGTGTATAGGGACATATAATTTAAGAGTTCTGACAGTAGGAATTAGTTAACGAAACCAACTGTTCAGGGGCTAGTTCGAGGGAATGACAGTGCCAGTACCACCCAGTTGGGAGTGTTCGAAAGGGCGGGCCCGTACAAACATTTCTCTCCCTCCCTACCTCGGGCACCCATCATCACTCTCTTTTGCAAATACTTCCTACAAAGCACCAAAGAAGGGAAATTTTTAGCACGTCTATCTTCACAATTTGCTTCCTTCCATTAGGAGAGAAGGAGTTCTTGGAATCTTGAAATAGTTGCCGAATTTCTTCTTGCAGAAAATTACCCCCTCTCTCGGCTCTACTCCTCGCACCATTCACCCAACCTCACCATAACATCACTCCAACACTTTGATCATCTTTGATACTCTTTACTATACCTTCCCATCTTAGATCATCACCATTTGATAGTCCTTGACTATTTTCTAATACTCCTATTATTCTTGACCATCTACTGACCATCTTTGATCACTTTGACAATCTTCAACCATGGCAGAGAAGGCTCAGCAATCTTTGGGGGCTCGAGCGACCCAACGAATCCAAGATCAAATCGTCAGCGAGGTCTTCCTGTTGGCTCAAAGAGATCCGCAGCTTCATGCCAAGTGTTTCGCATCTTGCGTCAAGGTCATCGAGAATACCAAAGTCCTCGAGGCAACTGATTACGCGACTTGGGAGAGCCAGGTATGTTTACTCGACCTCCTCACATAACCGAAAGCAAATGTAGCTGACAATATTATAGGAGATGATCGCTAATTCTTTGGATGAATTCCACAAGACCAACCAAACCACCAAGACTGGCAACTTCTTCATGCTCCCTGTTACTACCGCCGTTGCTGTCGCCGCGGTTTTGAACATGAAGCATATCATGATCGACTCTGGCAGCAAGAACCTGCGCGTTAGCAAAGAATTCACACAAAGCACCGTTTGGGCTCACCTGGGACTTGCTATCGACGTATTCTCCCAAGTTGGCGAGAACCCATTCTTCGTCAAGAAAACAACCGAGACTCTGGAGCAGCCAATTATTGGTAAAGTCGCTCGAGGAAGGCTAGCGGTTCAGACCAAGGTCGACGGAGAGGGAGTCACTCCACTAATGATACTCGCCATGGCACGACTGAATGGCTGGATCAAGTCAAAGGCTGGCTCTTGGCTGAAAAAGGGAGCAGTTGATGCACTGCAGATTATCCACCGTCGAAAGGCACTGCATGATGGCGAGGCCATTCTCAAGAAGCTTGGAAGCAGAAAGTACAAGCAAGATGACAACAATTTCATCCGCGAGATGAACAACTGGCTCTCGGAGCCTGTGATCCGCGTGTTGCCAGAGGAAGTAATGAACCTTGTGTGGTACTAGTGTGATCAACACGAGAAGTCTTGGCTTCCCATCATCAACCAAGCCGAAGAAGATATTACTGAGTGGAAGTACATGGGTAAGAAGGAGGCAGTTATTGCATCTCTCTTTTCGGACAAAATCGACCTTGTCCAGCTATCTAAGAGAATCCACGAAGACGAGGCTATGGAAGCTGTCAAGAAGCTGGGCCAGCTTGCCGACCAGGCCCGCAACATCCAGAATTCCCAGCGGAGCTATGTCCAGGAAGTATTTCCCACCCTGCTCGAAGTCCGGAAGAATCTCTTGGAGCAATCCGACAACCAAGCAGCTCAGGAAGTCTTTGGCGCTGCGTGGAACCAGTGCTTCCTGAACCAGGAAGCAAATGGGAGAAAGAACATTCTCGTAGGGGCACTTCAGCGACTCTACGACAACATTGCCTTTGTTGTGCCTCGTAGCCACGCCCTGTACGGCGCATTTCTTGAATTGGCTTCCAAGGTGGACGAAGTTGTCATGGCTTCCATCGACCTCGACCAGGACCGTGCGAAAGAACGCCACGAGAAGAGAACCGTGCAGAACAGCGAGCTTATGCACAGAGACGAGGTGATGATTAACGTTGCCGAATCTGTCGCCAAGCTTGATCGTGGATCTTCTGGAGAACCACTTCTCCGTTCAAAGCTCCCTTCGATTCTGGACTCCGCTGATGCGCTGATCCTGCAAACAAACCTCACACGTTAAGGTTGCTTCCGAAGACGAACAACCCCTATGTGAACTGGGCTAAGGCTATGTATTGACTGTTCAGAGATCGAGTTCGCGTTGGAACATGTAAGTACGGCTTCCGAAGAATTCACCAACACTTTTATACACGAATACTAACTTGTGAGGTACTAGGTACAACCTTATAAGAGTTTTATCGAAACGCGAAGGCATAATGTGCGAGAGACAGCAGGGAAAGAAACGACGATACAGTACAAGGACAAACCCCCCTTACATCTGAACAAGCGAAGATGGCGGAGCAGTCAAGCATTGTGGGATCTGGTAGGATCATAAGGCTACTTTAGTTCAAGATTTGATGGACACGTGTTTGAGTTGTAGACTATCTAGATCCCAATTGACTGTACTTTGGAAGACATGATATATATTCGCTGAGAAACAAAGTAGAGACTTGTATGGTTGACTCATTGCGTACCCCGAAGAGGAAATGCTATTTTCAGGGGCTATTATATGTTTCACATCATGGATCAAAATCTGATCTATTGGTAGATCCATGTTAGCCATCTCCATGTCAAAGCATCCCGATAACCGAATTTAGTCTCATGTTGAGAAAAACGGTGCGAGCAGAAACATATTGTTTTCCTCCCTTTTAATGTATTGATTAGCCTCCTTAATTTTCCTTGTACAAACAGACATTTCATTAATCTCACTATAGCTTTCTGTAGTAGCCTGTTTGTATCCGTATAGCGTACAGAGAACTGCCCTCATAAATAGCAAGTTTGCAGCACCCAAGCAGCTCGCCGTGACCAAGAACAACACTCATCCGCTTTTGCTCATCTCTCTTTAGTTCTGCTCGGCCCGAGTAGGACTGAAATCCCGCTTGCCGTTTCGCGTCAACATTCACAGTGATTCACTGCCACTGCTACCGGATGAAATCTACACTGACACTTGTATCTAAGTTTACAGTCTTTGCCTAGAGGTAGGTATTTAAGAAACCAACTCTCTTTTCCTCTTCTCCTTTTTCCTCTTATCCTCTTCCTCCTCTTTCTCTAACTCCAACTTTTCATCGCAACACAGATCATCTTCTCGCTAACATCATCACCAACAGTTTCCGAAATTTACTTGCCTCTTTCGAAGCTGGTCTTCACCGGTAAGTTAGTTTGACATATTAAAACCCTAGTTTCAGGCTCATCTAACGCTAGCACAAGTTGACTCAGCAAGATGGCGAGTATCTGGATTGTCGACCTAAAGACTTCCGAGAAGACTTGGAACAAGATCGCTTTCCTTGATGAGATGGAGCGACACTGGAACAATTGGGGAAAGCAAGAGTTCCCTAGCCCTTTCTCTGCCCGTTGACACTGGAAGACTTCTATTGAGCGAGTCTGCGCCTTAGAAAACCCAACCCTCTCCAATGTCGAAGGGGGAAGGTTTATGAAACGGGTTGATGTCGTGATTGCCAAAGTCCTCTTCCCAAATGAACTTTTCAGCTCTCGATGTGCCGTCAATGCTCAAATTGCGTTCCCGGAAGCCGATGTCAATGAATGGGAGCCCAACCAGCATGCCACTACTACCCACACGGACTTCAAGGAGAACAAGTATATGTGGTAGGAGGAGTTTGTCGAACGTTTCGAAAAAGAAAAGAAAAAGATCAAGACTCGTGCAGAGATGTCTGATCGCTCCTGGTTTTCCAAGAGGATAGTCGAGGGCGTTGCACCTGAACCTTCTTCCAAGAGACGTCGCTCAAGCAGCGCCAGAAACAATACCGGCATCAGGAAAGAGAACATTCTTTTCTTCAACCCTGAGAATACAAGATGCATACAAGAGTACTCTTGCGACCATGAACAAAGCTTGGACAGACGGAAACAAGGCCCTCCTTGAGATTTTCAAGCCCAACAAAGATCGGAAATAAGCCACATAGGGGAATCTGGTACCGGTCATGGGGAAATGGGGGGTGGTACTTGAGTTTGATCCTGAACTGTTCTAACAAAGGATCCAGGGCTGGACATATACGCCAAGCCAGAATACAGCAGCAAAGTGCTATGTTGAATAACAGTTAGCTCATATACGAATTCTTTTGTTATTGGTGAAACAATGAAAATCACTTACATTTAAAA
>JAALXK010000002.1:0-13605 GCA_012977745.1 Fusarium anguioides
TTCTGCAGAAGCAGAAAAAAAATATGCACAACCAGAGAAAAATCCGCAAGCTAAAGCTCACTCAATAAGAAAAACCCAATTTATTAAGTATAAACTAGAATATTTAAATAAATTTATAAAATTAAAAGATCTTTATTTAAAAAAAGTTTGAGGTGTTATCCTTAACCAATATGCTAGAAAATATCTAAAATACTTAAGAAAATATGATTTATTGTATTCTCTTAATCAATATAAATTCAACAGATTGGTGTTTTTACCTATATTAAGTAATATATTAAATAAAATTATAGGAAAAAAAATAGAATATAATATAATTAATTTAAAATCTGTCGCATATCATACAGATCTTTTTACTAATGCATTAGCATTAAAATTAAGAAAAAGAAGAATAAATTATATAAAGTCAATGTTTAGTATTTTAAATAGAGCATATTTACCTAATATTAATACGATTAAAGAAAGATCTATATTAAAAGGTGATCAAAAAATGGATCTATTTCAAGGTAAATTTAAAGATTTAAAAATAATTTCTAATATGAATGCTTCGAATATTCCTGCCTTGCAGGAATCAGAAGCGCCCTCTTTATCTAAACTGTTATATGGTGCATATCCTTCCGATATAAATAATGGAGTAATGCATAGCAGCGATGCTAATAAAGAAGCGCGGAGCTCCATCCATAATACTATTTATAATTCTATTGGATATAAAAATATGGCAGGTATAAGATTAGAAGTTAAAGGTAGATTAACTAAACGTTATAGAGCGGATAGATCTATCTATTCATTAAAATGAAAAGGAGGATTAAAAAATGTAGATTCTTCTTTTAAAGGTTTAAGTTCAGTTTTATTTAGAGGTAATTCTAAATCAAATGTAACTTATTCAATAGCTAAATCAAAACGTCGTATTGGAGCCTTTGCAGTAAAAGGTTGAATAGGCGGAAAATAAATAAAGGTGCTATGAATAATTTTAAGGCTGGCTGCTTCTATTTTTTTATATATTTATATATAAAAAAATAAGAAATAAAGCTCTAATAGCTCCCTCTAAAAAAAAATGGATGGCGAGCTTTATTACATAGCCGAAATAAAGCTATAAAAAAAATATATATATATAATAATAATGAAGACATAGTCTGAACCGTTTTGAAAAAAATGGAAATATAAGTGCTTATTCGCTACTAATAGCGAAGTTACGAAGGAAAGCTATTAATTTAGTTTGCTTTTATATAAAATATTGCTTTTAGCTTACTATTAAAAAAAAATGTATTTTTTTTTTACTAGCTAAAGCCTGAGTAAAAAATGCGCTTTTATGATAACACATAGAACAGGCTAATTTGCGCAAGAGTGTACAAAATGAGTGCGCGGTTTGGCACCTCGATGTCGGCTTAACTTATCCTCATGGATGCAGGAACTATGTAGGGTGCGACTGTTCGTCGATTAAAAAGTTACATGAGCTGGGTTAAATACGTCGTGAGACAGTATGGTTTCTATCTTCTAGGGGGAATTAGAATATAATAAGAACTAACTTTTGTACGAAAGGAACAAGAAGAATTTAATTTGTAAAAGGGTTAAATAATAGTTACTAACCTATGGTTTACCTGTTGTCTATGTGCCCAAATATTAAAATATATATGATTTTCAGGTGTGAAAATTATATATATCTGTATAGCAAGCTGGCTAAAGCTCTTGTTTTGGCAAGCTAAAGCTATACATAGGGATGTTTCTTTCACTAAGATAAATATATAGCATAGGCACGGCAGGAAAGCTAAGTTGGTTAAGGATAAGTGCTGAAAGCATATAGGCACGAAGCTTATCTTAAGATATTTCTTAAATATACGTAAAATATTATTACGAAGGATGTAATATAGGCTTTATCCGTACGAATCTGGAGATTTTTAAGAATAAAGTACTAATTTTATAAATAACTATTTATACATATATCACATGTACAATACATGCATGCCTATTTCTGCTGATTTTTTTTTCTAGCGTAGAAAAAAAATATGCGCGTAGCAGAAATAAGCAAATCATATCAGCATATATAGAGTAGCTTGTTATGAAGGCTTGCTTTTATATTTAGAGCTGATTTTTGTGCGCAGTAGCTTGCTTTATTTCATAGCAAGCTATTAATATTTTTTTTTATATATAATATAAAAAAAAATTAGCAAGCTCTAAATAAGAAAAATAAGCCTTAATTATATATTTGTTTATATATGTAAATATATATATATAAATCCGCAAGCATAACTTTAGCGAGGGCTAGTAATTTTAGGCTATGAAATAAAGCTCTTAATAATATTAAAAAAAAAATATTGCTAAAGAAAAATTAGCTAGCCCTGTATTTCATAGGAGTATTTATTAATAATAAAAAAAAAATTATAAAGCTTCGCTTTTTAAAGTTTAGTAAATTTCAATTTTTAGGCTATGCAATAAAGCTCATAAAAAAAAATTGAGAGCTTGCTATGAAATACTCACTGAAGAGCTTGCGCCTATATATTTTTTTTTAGTAAATTGTAGCTAGAGCCTGATTAGCATAAAAGTAATGCAATTGTTTTGTAATCAATTGAAGTAAGTGCGATACTTGCATTGGGCTGACAAATAGCTTTAGCTTGCTGATTTTATATCTTTAGCTTTATTTCTTTTATATATATATAAATATATCAAAAAATAAGAAGCTAGGGTTAGTAAGCTATTACTGCGCTAGTTAAGCAAGCTCGGATTAGTAGTCAAGCGGTAAGACATAGCTCTTTCAATGCTACCATCGTAGGTTCGAATCCTATCTAGTCTAAAGCGGATTAGTGTAATAGTAACATATTTGGCTCATGCCCAGAAGTTAGAGGTGCAAGTCCTTTGTCCGCGTAGGGCTATAACTTAATAGGTAAAGTGTACTGCTCATAACAGTAATTATAAGTGTTCAAGTCACTTTAGCCCTAAAAAAGCGGCCATGGGTTAATGGTAAACTGGTCGATTTCCACTCGATTTATGTCAGTTCAAGTCTGACTGGCCGTATAAAAAATATATAGTGCTTATTCTTTCATCGATAAATATTTGCTAGCTAAAAAAACTAATTAGATCAATTAGTGAGATATAATACCTACATTATAATTATAATTAAATAAAATCCAAGTGGTGGAATCGGTAGACACGACAAACTTAAGCTTTGTTGCTTTAGGGCATGAAGGTTCAAATCCTTCCTCGGATAATATAATAAATTCTAAAGCTTTGTTGCTTTAGACCATTAAGGTTTAAACTCTAGCTTTATTGCATAGCGCTCATAAGGCTTGCTGTATTTTCTAGTGATTAAAAAAAAATACATTTATATTTTTTTTCCTAGCAAGCTACTACTGATTTTTTTTCCTAGCATGCTAGGAAAAAAATATAGCTAGCGCATATTTTTTTATAGCGCTAGAAAAAAATCAGCAGTAATGCTTCGCACAGAAAAAAATAGCTTTATTTCTTATTTATATATATATATATAAATATATAAAAAAATAGAAACTAGGCGCCATAATAAATAAAAGCCTAAGTAGTTTAAATGGTTAAAACTCTAATTTCATAGATTAGTAATGAGAATTCGATTTTCTCCTAGGCTCCTACAATTAGTAGGAAATTATTCAGTGCTTCGCTAGCTTTATTTCTTATTTTTTATATATAAATAAGTAATAAAGCTATTATGCAGCCTTAATTTAAGAGCAGAAGTAAAAAGAACTAAAAAAAAATATATTTTTTTTTATAGCTTGCTAATTTTTTTTATATTATATATAAAAAAAATATTAATATAAGACAAGTTTTTTACAATCAAACGCCGTCAATATTAGACGAGATTTATCGATCCTATTTAATAGGGTATCTATATTGTTATTAATTTATTGTATTTTAAAGATAAGCTTTTATTTTTTTTGTAGCTGGCTATGAATATTTTTATATTTATAGATATATATAATAAAAAATTAGCAAGCTCTATGCATCCGAAGGTGCATAACTATAAGAGGTGGCGTTTATAGTAAAACTAATAGAGCTTTTATTGTTACTACTGTTACTGTTACTATTACTAGTTACTACTACTACTACTATAGTTACGACTTAACCATTAGTAATTTGCTAAGAATGATCATATTATCCAAAGTATTAGTTTTACGATCAAACGCCGTCAATATTAGACGAGATTTATCGATCCTATTTAATAGGGTAGCGATATTGTTATTAATTTATTGTAATATATATGCCAGTTTAATATTAATGTATCATATATTATTTTACATTTTTATAAAACCATTACGTTATGTTTTGTCACGTAGTCCACTGTTACTAGCTATATCTAATAAATATGGCTATATAACCAGCTTATGTAAAAATTATCTTATGTGGTTAATCTTTAACATTAGATTATATCAATTCCTAAGTATAGTTTTTATTCATGTAGCTGTTCTACCTATCCAAATAGATTGAAATTTGGGTATAGAAGTCTTTAAAAATTTTTTACAATATTTGGGGCTATTAGATGCAGAATGCCTTAAAAATGGGGCTAGCTGATCTTATGTGATATGGGGTGCTCAGTCTAGCCACAGAATTTGTTTTGGATTCAGGACTAGTATATTTATAAGTTTAATATTCACTATAATGTGACCCATACTTTTTGTATTAAATAACATTGTGTTTATAATCATAAGTATGTTAAGCGTAATATTAGTTAAGGCTTTAGCCTTAAATTTTTATAAAAAACATTTTAAGTACTTTTATAATGGCTCAGCCGCGCCTACAGGAGTAGGTTCGCTGAAATGGGCAAAATTAGTGCACCTCGTTAGACAAATTATTAATAATATATACAAAATTATAAAATATTTATTAAAAATATGAATAATTTCTGTTATATTAATTTTTACTTTTAGAGCTGTAATAGCTACTATGCTATTAAATTCTAAGAATAATAGTTTATCGATAATATTAACACTTACTCTTCCTTTACCAATATTTTTATATTTGCTAAATTTTATTACTAAATATTTAAAAAAAGAAGATATAAAGCCTGAAGATTATTATTTGTATAATGATTATGTAGTAGATAGGGTAAATCTGTATAGAATAAGTTATATTGTATTTATAAACTACTTAATTAGAAACTATTGTAGTACATTATGTATATCAATAGTAACAATAGTGCTTACTGTCCTATTATTAGTATTATTAACAATTTGTATATTATACGGTTTGCAGAGATATAAACGAGGAGGTAATATACAAAGTACAATAGCCGCCGACTATACAGGAATAAATAAAAATAAACCATTAGCACTTAAAGCTGTCTTTGAGCCAACGGCTGCCTATATCACAGCATTTATAGCAATAACTCCTTTTTTGCAGGAAGGTTGTAATAAAGGGTTTATAGACTATTATTTAAATACAGGTAGTGCTAAATATTATGATTGAAAACGTGTAATTTTCAAAAACCCTGGTGTAATAAAGAGAGGGTTAACCGTCAACATTATGGAAAATAAAAAACTTGAAAATGTAATCGGCCAAGGGGAATCTATACGGAAAGACCTGTTAAGCGCTTATAGACCTCAATTAGATAAATCGCCTATTATTAATATGACTTGAAAACTTAAATATAATGAAGGGGTCCAAAGATCGCAAGATAAATTCACAGTAAAACCAATAAATTATTTTACTAATCCTGAATTTTATGGGGCGGTTTCTCTGGTTTTACAGGGGAGATTTTTAATAGTTAATATAATTAGACGTGACTCGCCAGGTTGTGTTTTTATACCTACTTATTGTTTACCGGATCTAAATGATCCTAAAAGTTTAACTAAAATTGTGGATACAGTTAGTTTATTAGAGGATAAATATGGTATAGCTATGCCTAGGTTAGGAATAGAGAAGGCAAACAATAGAACTAACGGTTTAGTAATTTTTACTCAAGCCGAATCTATAGACAAAAAAAGTTTATTTAGAGTATGAAGACCTTCAGTTAATTTTACTGAGCCGGAATTAAAAACTGTTAATAATTACTATAAAGAAAAAAGTAAAAATACGGTTAGACTTAGACAATTTGATAACTCTATTAAGCTTGCAGAAAATATCGATGAAACAATAAAAGCTCAGCAGCGTTATTTGGATGTAAAGGATAAGGTTTCAGATCGTAGGGAAAAGGGTATAGCAAAATACTTAGCTATGAACGAGTATAGTGTAGACGAAATTTATAAACAATTAGTACAATTTTACATTACTAAAGGTCAAATAGCTAACCCTGATGATTTCACAGTCTTGAACCAAGATCGTAGAGATAAACCCGGAGTTGGATATAAAGATTTGTCACGAATAGCTAGGTTTAAAAACAAACGTCTTATTAATTGAGAGAAATCTTTAGCCCCCGAGGGGCGAGAGCAAACAAAAAAAGAAGCATTAGAACTATTAAAATCCCAATTTAAAAGATTCTACACTAATAACGAGTATATAGATAATAAATATTATTATTTTCAAACTCGTCGTGATTATCCTATAAATAGTTTATTATTAACGAAAGATAAGAGTCATACGACTCAATTTAGTATATATAAAGAGGGAGTTATTGAAGGGTATATGGAAAAACTACAAACGCTAGGTGAATTAGATTCTAGCCTACAGTTACCATTAGTTGAATCTAGAATCGAATTAATAGAAAAAATAGCAAGTAATTTTACTAGTAGTGAATATAAAAATTTAAATAATATTTATGGTGTTTCTATTAATAGACTTACATTTGAATTTTTTGAACTTATACCCACTAACAATAAATATTTTGGGATATACGAGGGAGGTTGAACTTCCCAGCAATTTCTAGACAAAAATAGGGATTGCGAAGTTTATAGCATTATAGATGTTAAAAATGATAGTCTAAAATTTCGTGCTAATTTTAGGGATGGTGTGTCCTATGATATGGATATCCCTAAACATGATTATAATTTATTAGACAATAAAGATGAGCTATCTATTCGTAGATTTATGGATTTTATCTATCCAAATTCAGATGGATATTTAACTTATGAATCTAATAAGGACAATTTTAGTGTCCTTACACAAAAACAGGTAGGTTTTTCTAAAAAAGCTATAGACTATAAAGGTAAAGAACCTAAGGTGGTTTATTACACCCAACGTGCTATAAAAAAAAAAGTATTGCTAGGAGAAAGAATACTTGCTTTGACGCCTTTTTATTCATATAACCTATTGAATAATATACCAAATAAATATCACAGAATATCTTTAGATGGGGAAAGAGCTACTTTTAATTATAAACCTAAACGAATATTTATAGCGAAGGCCGCAACTAAACCAGGAGTGCTTCGCAGGGCTAGCACTAATGGTTATCTTGAGATAACTGAAATTAACGATATAGATGAAAATGAATCTTACATTAGAGATAATAAAAAATTCATAACTAAAACTTTAATCTCACCCAATAGACCATTAACTAAGGTTATGCCTAAAGCTTGAAAAACTCAAAGTGGAACTGTGGTGGAGCTTGTTGCAAATTACTCGGCTGATATGAATATGCGTATATTTTTCCCGACGGGTTATTTATACCTCGATAAAAAATCTAGTGGGTCTGGTTCCGAAAATATTCCAAGAATTAGCATTATTAATACATTTGATAAATACGGCTTTATCCCCGAAGAGCCAGATAATAGTGCAGTCCTAGCTACGGGTGTGGAAACTACACCTGTTGTGCCTTCAGGACCTGTGAATAAAGGGGGAACGAGCGAAGAGCCAAATAATAGTTCAGTCCGACCTACGGATACACAAGCTAGACCTCCTGTGTCTTCAGCGTGACTAATAAATGAGGAGGAGGAAGATATCTATGGTTATAGCGGAGATGAAGGTGATAATTCTAAAAATAAATCTAAAAATAAATCTAAAAATAATAGTGCAGCTGTAAAGGCTTCTGTAGTGCAAGGGGGTGAGCAGCCGGTAGCCTCTAAGGCTAAAAGAGTGCGGTTTGCTAGCCCTCTGGAGCAGGTGCAACTTTTAGAAGACGATAGTCATTATATCCCTTATACAGAGGAGGGTGAGCAGCCGGTAGTCTCTAAGGCTAAAAGAGTGCGTTTCGCTAGCCCTCTGGAGCAGGTGCAACTTTTAGAAGACAGTCTTGGTTATATGCCTTTTACAGAGGAAGGTGAGCAGCCGGTAACCTCAGCGGCTAAAATAGTACATTTTACTAGCCCTGAGGAGCAGGTGCAACGATTAGAAGACGATAGTCTTTATATCCCATACTCAGAGGGTGAAAGCACTAAAGGTAATGATAACAATAGAGATTCACATAATACAGCTGTAGGGGTTTCTGTAGTGCAAGGGGGTGAGCAGCCGGCAGTCACTAAGGCTAAAAAAGTGCGCTTCCCTAGCCCTCAGGTGCAACCTTTAGAAGACCATAGTCTTGGTTATATCCCTTATTCAGAGGAGGGTGAAACCACTAAGGGTAATGATAACAATAGAGGTTCACATAGAACAGCTGAGGACTTGGCCGATAAAGTAACTAAGCCAGAGGTATCAGAGCTTATTGTAATAGATGATATTTATAGAGAAGGGGCTCCTTCACCTCAATTTTATATAGCCGAGGCAACTTCAGATTATATATCTAGTGAGATATATAATCCTAGTAGTATACAAAATATGGCTTTACCCTACGCAGCCGCGGAGGGTAACCATATCTTAGAGCCGCATGTTATTAACTCCGAGCCTATGGAGTTAGATACAGAATTGGTTAAGGAAGTTATGACGAATACGAGTGGGCAAGCACCAGTAGAATATATAGATCCTGTTCTACTTCATCCTATCGAACTTAGTAACCCTGAGGCTGTGTCAGCTACAAGCCCACTCTTGAATACGGATAGTGAGCTAACGATTTTGGAAAATAGTAAATTATTTGCGTTAGAGGGAGAATGTAACCCTAATGCTTCAAATAAAGACGCTCCAATGGAGGTAGAAGACACTGAGCCTACAGTTAAGCCTAGTATAGTGGTATCGAGGGATACTATTATTATAGGGGGTAGGGCTGTACGAAATACACCAGCTAGAATGAAGCATCTCATGGAATCCGGTAGGATAGACGCTCCAAGGGAGGTAGAGGTTTCTGTGAAAGCTGAAGACAGGCCACTATCGAATATAGGAGAGAATGAACTATCGGAATCTGGGCGAATAGTTAACTCAAACACTTCAGTAGAGGTAGACGTTTCTAGGGATATATACGCACCAGGAGATGATTTAGCTTCTGGGGAAAAATACACCCCTGGAAGCGTAGACGCTCCTTATGGGGTGAACGTTTCAGGGGAGGTATACGCTCCAAGGGAGGTAGAGGCTTCTGATGACGTAGACGCTTCCGGGGAAGAAGACGTACCTTGGAATGAAGATAGTCAACTCTCCACTAAAAGAGATTGCAAATTGGTCAAACTAGAGCGCAAAGAGGCTTCTAGGGAAACTATTGATCCCTTTACTAATTTAGCTGAAGGGCAAGTGGGTGAACCCGAGGTTATTATAATATCCTCAGATGATAGTTCAAGTGAGGATACACCTTCCCCTCCGACTGCTGTGCAAGTAGGTGAGACAGAGGGTATTATAATATCTTCAGATAATAGTTCAAGTGAGTATACATATACTCCTCTGCCTCTATACATTCCAGTGGCATTGGGTTGTGATGTTTCTTTTCCTACGCCTCATCTGCATGTGGGTGCGCCTGAGGGTAT
Organism: Fusarium anguioides; assembly: GCA_012977745.1. NCBI lineage: Eukaryota > Fungi > Ascomycota > Sordariomycetes > Hypocreales > Nectriaceae > Fusarium > Fusarium anguioides. Next base: position 9,714 of record JAALXK010000002.1, read on the forward strand.
TATAATATATGAAGATAATAGTTCAAGTGAGAAGACTCCTTCTATCGCCTCCCCTTATCATATAAAATGAAAAGCTAGATCATTTAATGCTCCTGTGGCGGAAGTTATTGACCTTAGAACTGGAACTAAGTTTTGGACTGTAGATATGAATATAATATTAGCGGTTATTACTAAACAAGGTAGAGAAGTACCACGTTTATGGCGTATAGGGCGTGATAATAAGGATTATTATCTTTCGGTAGATTATGATACCGATTACGCAGTTTTTCCTAGGGATTTAAGAGAATTGCCAGGTCTTGGTGTTCGTGGTTGTAGGATTGCTGTTTTTTTACCTCCAGGTGTGGATACTTTTAATGTATCCGATGAAGCCGAGATCCCAGGGGGTATTGAATCTTTACCAGATATAGGGGAAACAGATGAACTTCTTACGAATCTTGTTGAAGGCGTGTTTTTAGATTATTCTATTAGGCCGAATAATCTAGAACGGTCACTTTCAGAACCATTAGAGGATAAAAATCAGATAAATAGCTCGAATTTTTCTCGCAGTAATTATAATGATGGAACCGCTTCTAATTCCGAAATACCTGAAGCAAGCCAGATCCCTTCTTCAGGTATCGAAGATAGAGAAGTTAATATGGCTGATCCTTCTGACAGCAAAGTGCACTCTTCCAGTGAAAATGTTTCAACTAGAGCTGTGATTTCGTCAGCGGAAGAGGGTGAGCCAGAGGTTACTATAATATCTCCAGATGCTATTACGATAAATGATATTTATAGAGAAGGGGCTCCTTCGCCTTATTTTTATTTACCTGAGCCATCTCCAGATAGTATGTCTATCGACAGCCCTAATTCTGGGGATGTACAAGCTAGCCAGGAGCAGGATGGTCATATCTTAGAATCACATCTTATTAACCCCGAGCCTATGGAGTTAGATACAGAATTGGTTAAGGAAGTTATGACGAATGCGAGTGGGCAAGCACCAGTAAAATATATAGATCCTTTTCTACTTAAATATTCCCAATCAAGTAATTTGGAACCTATAATAGAAAGTATAGATCCTCTTACTCCTTCGGATGCAAGGGTAGAAGGTGAGGGAGAGGCGGTTATAATCTCTTCGGGTGGTATCACCAGTGAGGGGATTACTTCGCCACATGGTAAGGAGGGCGCTCCCCTCGATAGAGATAATGCAAGTATTCCTTCTCCTAATCTACAACCAGCACAAGATAATACAGATATGGACATAGACGAATATAATACAGATATGGACATAGACGAAGATAATAAAGAAGGATGGGGATATGGCCAGGAATTTTTAGAATTTGACCCTTGTGGTCCTGATACGGATTTTTTTGGTTATGGTTATCAAGGGGATACGGTAAGACGTTGCGAGGATGAAGCTTTAAACATACAGGCTAGATATGAAGACATGGTAAGTAATAGTCAGCCTCCTTCACCACTTAGTACGGATACTGAGGCGCCAGCTATTCCTACTATTAATACTTCTAATTTGAGTGGGGAGAGTGTAGGTGATCATAGTAGAGCAGAGGTTGCTATGACTGCATTATCGGATACGCAAGCTAGCCAGGAGCAGGATGGTCATATCTTAGAATCACATCTTATTAACCCCGAGCCTATGGAGTTAGATACAGAATTGGTTAAGGAAGTTATGACGAATGCGAGTGGGCAAGCACCAGTAAAATATATAGATCCTGTTCTACTTCATCCTATCGAACTTAGTAATCCGTAGGCTATAATAGAAAATATATATCCTCTTACTCCTTTGGCTACTAGGGGAGAAGGTGAGGCAGTAGAAGTAGAAGACAACCCTCCATCGAGTATATTAGATAGTGAACCCTCGGAATTAGAGCGAAGATTTAACCCTAATCCTTCAGTGGAGTGCTATAAAAAAAAATGTATTTTTTTTTTTAATCGCTAGAAAATACAAAAAATAAAATTTACTGGTAGATAGCTATAGCAATATATAAATTATAGGAATATATAAACTATCTACCAGTAAAAGGGGACATAATTTATTTGGTAGAATGCTGACCTTGCATGTTAGAAGGCTCGGTTCGAATCCGAGTGTCTCCATATAAGCTCTATCCTAGGGATTAGAAGCTAAAAAGGTCGAGCAGAAACTTTGCTATTAGTATTGGAGCGCTAATTTTTTTTATACGTGTAGCCTTAATAAAAAAAAATATATTTTTTTTTTATTTACTAGTTTCTATTTTTTTTATATATTTATATATATATAAAAATAAGAAATAAAGCTAAAGCTACTAATAAAAGCACATGTAACTCAATCGGTAGAGTGAAATATTGAAGCTATTTTTGTTGTAAGTTCAAGTCTTACCGTGTGCATATAAAATAATTAAGGAGTATTTCTTATTTTTTTTTTAATATTATTAAGAGCTTTATTGCATAGCCTAAAATTACTCATAAAAAAATACATTTTTTTCTATTCTTCTTATTTAGACTACTTATGTATGCTTCAGCTGTAGTTTTCAGTACAACTAATAGTTGAGTTGTATATGCTGTACTATAAGGGACTTTAGTATAATGGTGAATGCATATGACTTTTAATCATTAAAATGTAGGTTCGAATCCTGCAAGTCCTATATTTTTGTGTAGCGTAATCCTTCGAATAGCTTATGCTATCCAGAGAATTAGGTATTAGAAATAGAGACAGCGAAGCGTTACAGAAGGGTAGCTGAAATAAGCAAGCTAAAGCCTTAATAGCTTGCATAGCCTCTAAAGGATATGCAAGCTATAAAAAAATCACTAAAGCTTACGTAGAAGCAAGATATAGTAAGCTATAAGAATATAGTTATACACAGCAAGCTATACCTATGAAGAAAACAGAGATGCAGCTAGCTAAAGTTAGCACTATTAAAAAGCAGGCATGTCGGAATGGAAGACGAAGTCGTTTTAGGTGCGACGGGTATTATTACCATAGAGGTTCAAGTCCTCTTGCCTGTATACTAATAATTTTTTTAGCTTACCGAGTTATTAGAAGTTCAAGTCTTCTTGCTAGGTACGAAGCTCCCGTTTTAATATATAGCGTATTTTCTATCCTAGCTTGCTAAAGCTTGCTCTAGCGATTAAAAAAAAAATACATTTTTTTTTTTAAGCAAGCTCCAGCTAGTAATAGCGCTTAGCAATATCCTGTCGATTAATGGGTAGATCATAAATTTTTGGTATTTACAGTCGGTGTTCGAATCACCGCAGGATAATTCTAATTTAATACTAGCTGGCTTTAGTGATTTAGTTATTTCTGTAGCTATAGCTTGCTAATTTATATATATATTTAAGGCTAGTTTCTATTTTTTTTAATATCGCTAGAAAAAAAAAAATGTATTTTTTTTTTAATGCTTCGCAGCTTCGCAGCTTCGGAGGCATAAAAAAAAAAATGTATTTTTTTTTTATCGTTAGTAAATAAAAAAAAATATATTTTTTTTTATTAACGCTATACAAAAAAAATTAAAGCTAAAACTAAAGCAAGTAAAGCTAGATTTATTAAGGTAGACATAACTCAATAGGTAGAGTGGTTATTTGTGGTGTAACTTGTTCTCGGTTCGAGCCCGAGTGTTTACCCAGGAGTGCTTATTTCTCTAATCCACCGCGATTAAAAAAAAATAACGCTAGTGCTATTAAATATAGCTATTCCTAGCTAAAACTCTAAATTATTAAAAATAAAGGCCTAAGTAGTTTAAATGGTTAAAACTCTAATTTCATACATTAGTAATGAGAATTCGATTTTCTCCTAAGGCTCCCTACAATTAGTAGGAAATTATTCAGTGCTTCGCTAGCTTTATTTCTTATTTTTTTATATATAAATATATAAAAAAATAGAAGCAGCCACCAAAGGATAGTGCTGATTTTTTTCCTAGCATGC
>JAALXK010000003.1:0-142003 GCA_012977745.1 Fusarium anguioides
ATATAGGTAGGCTTAATAAAGCCTATATTAGAAGAAATATTTTTTAACCTTTTTTTATTTCCCTATTACTTCTATTACTCTGTAGTAATACTTAAGATTATAATAATACTAAGGTAATAAAATATTATTATTAAAGATGGTAATTTTCATAAATCCTGTCATTTAAAATAATGCTGTAGACCCTTTCGATGGTCCGTCCTGGGCCTTTCTGGCTTTGTGCTAATTGCTTTTGGCTTAGTCATCGAAGAACAGCTCTTTCTTAGACTTGCTACCAGCCTCTCATGACTGAATCCGCCTGTAGAGACAGAACCCATTTATCGAACAGATCGTCAACAACGAGAGTTATTAATATTTTTCTCGGCTTAATAGCTACAGAGTGTTCTATTTTATTTTAGTTCTTCCCCTTTTCTAGTCGCATTATCGCCTTATTCTTAATCATCTACTTGAACTGGCGTCGCGGGTCGCGGGACTCGCTCGTGCGCCCACGCGATGGAGCCGATACAACAACAGCCCGAGCCCGATAGCCCCAAAAAGCCAAAACCAAAGGAAATCAGACGGAATCGCTTGGAAATTCGTCTCAAATCTAAACCGCGGGATTATGTCCCCGGCAGCGGGCCACCACTGCAACCCATTGGGTTACTTCTACCTAAAGATTCGACCGCGTATATTCTCGAAAGAATAATCCTCCCCTCAAAGGGCCTCGCAGCTGATGGAAAACCTCTCCCTCGACGCATGACTTATATTGTGGCATGGCGGGATCTGCCTTCGGCGCAGAGGTTGATTCCTGCTATGGAAATCTTGGACTGGGTCTCACCACGAGAGCTGGAGGAATGGGAGTTTGCAAATACAGAAGACCAATTAGCACAAGAAGCGGCCGAGAAGAAAAAAAAGAAATCTGTTGAGGCGGCGAAGCCAAAGAAGCTTGGAAGGCCACCTAAGCACAGCACGATAGAAACTGCTGTTGTGGCGGTGCTGGAGGACGAACAGGCTGTTCCTATGAAGGGAGCCATGACGATGAATACCCCCACGAAGACGAGATTGAAAGACTTTGAAGGTTTATCGGATGAAGATGGCAACTCAGAGAGACAATCGCAGTGGGAAACTGCTGGTGATTCAGTTGATACGGATGAACAAGGATCATACGGGCGTGGTATGATCCCTGAAGATTATGAGAGTGTTATCGCTGAGGAGTCGATGGATATGGTGCGTGGGTCAGTAGTCGAGCCTCGAACGTCTAAGCAAAGCCATTACGCAGGCAAACAAGTCGAGTCCTTTCCATCGACCGCCACTTCAAGTCGACAAAGCACACCAAAAATAACAAGTATCAGACCCAAGGCTGCAAGCAAACAGAAGCCCCGTATTCCTTTGAAGAAAGGGCCATCTATCGATGGCTTGCTGAGTGGCGCACAGGGTACGGATTCTGTATCGGAATGGCCTCCACGGGAATCAGTCACATACTCCAACTCTGGAGTCGAGACACCGGATCCTGAGTCAGAAACCACAACAGCAAAGCTTATGGCAGAAGCAGCTTCGATACAGAAGAAAATCAAGAAGAACCCAAAGCCAAAAGCCAGTACACCCAAGCCAGCAAAGCAAAATCCACCTGAGGACCTCCCTATCGAAGACGCAAAAGACCCTAAGGAGGCAGATTGGGAGGTCAAGCGCATTGAAGGCATGGATCTATATGAAGTTGAAGGCGTTGGTCTCGTACGCTACTTCAAAGTCCGTTGGGAAGGCGACTGGCCACCAGACCAGAATCCATCTTGGGAACCAGAGAGCAACCTCCCAGACAAGTTGGTCCGCAACTATCTCAAAAACGGCAAAAGAAAGCGGCCTGAAAAAGCGGCCAAGAAGCCAGCCCCTAAAGAACCTCCCGTCGCACCCTCATACACACCAAAAAAGAAGTCTATGAAACAAACGACGTTGTCATGGGGCATTCCTACAAAGAAGTTCAAGAGCGTCAGTGAAGCCTTTGCAGGGGGTGAAGAAGATGAACTAGCTGTCCCCGTCACTGAGGAAGCACCTAATGAGGATGATGATGACGACGACGATGAGCTTTTTATCGTGGAGGAACCGGCGCCGAAGAAAAGCCGGACTGCGACCTGGACTGGAAATGGCTGGGGTGTAAATTACTGATAAAGAAAAAGTCAAGCTTGGCTATGGAGTTTGGAGAGCTTCGTAAAGACTGCTGGCTGGAAGGACTTATAGGCGAGGCGTTATCCCAAATATTGATTTTCACGGCGAACATAGCATTAAAGATACCCATTTTAGATTCAAATGAATCATTTTACTACCAGAAAGCTACCACTACCTGCCTGATATCCGTTCCTTCTTACACATATGCCCCCCATATCAGGTCTCATCATGACTCCATGTTCCTCTTACAAGCGCTCTGATTATTCTGGTCTCCATTCGACCAATCCATGTCGCGTGACATGCGTGCAAAGATGCTGTCAAGATTTCTTAAGAGTACAGCGTCAGCTTCAAAATACGTTGCAAAAGACAACGGACGGTTGACATCTTGTCAGGGATACCACTACTTGGTAGTGTCGACGATGTTTCGGTTAGTGGGATTAAGGTAATCGGTGATGAAGGCTGGAACGTGGAGACGCTCAGGGTTGAACCACTCGGGGTTACCCAGCTTCTCGTTGATCTTGCGACGGATCGCCTGCATTCTTCCGTACTCGGCGTACTTTCGAAGGTCCTCCAGACCGTTCACCTCGCAGTAGTGGCCCCAAAAGAATTTCCACTTCGCCTTGCCAAGCTTCTCCTGTTTTAGTCGCGCAAGATCGCGCCCCTGGATTTGGATGTAGGTCTCTTCGAGGATACCTCGAGTGTAGATTTGACCCTCAACGATGATGAATTTTTGGACATTCTCAATGTGGGTGTGGGAGATGTCAGTCGCGGGTACCTGGCGAAGGCGGTGGTCAGGTGCAGTGTCCTTAATGGTGATAAAGGGACCTGGGTTTGTGGATGTAACGACCTCAACAACTGGGGCGGAAGGGGAGGTACGAGCAGCGACAGAGCGGCGTGGAATACGTGTTCCATACTGAAAGTTCTGAGTGGGAACGAACGAGTTGAAAGGAGCCACGTTCCACTCATCTTCCAGGTGGTTGGCAGCAACAAACTCGATGACATTGGAGCAAGCAGCAGTGATCTCCTCAATGTCGCGGTCCGAGGGTGTGGAACCGAAATCAATTTGATTTGGGATGACTTGGTAGGGAGCAAAGTACCCCATCAAAATCATGTGGCAGAGTCGTCCAGCCTCGAAAATAGTAGCCACCTCGACAGAAAGAAGTCCGGTCATTTCGTCAGGGTTCATGTCAAAGTTGACACGGATGATTCGGCGGACACCGAACTCGGTGATCAGGTGCCAGATGGCTGAAGTAGGGAATTTGGCAAATGTGAGGCAACGTCCAGAGAGGTCGCTTCCAAGAGCGATACCAAGCCCATGAGGGTGACCATGCATAGCAATAGGCCCAGAGTCTGTGTTGATAAGCTCAACATCAATCTCATAGAAGTGACCAGTTACGTCCATGAATTCAAGACCGTTGGCATGGATGTTCTGCACATAGGCACGGGCAGAAGAGGCGTGGCGGAACTCGATCATGGCAGTTTTGTAAACCGTGGAGGGTTTAACGTTGGCATGTGCCCCGACCCGCAGGATACCTCCCAGTCCAGCAACTGCGTTGGCGATTTGAGTATCAGACGCATTGGTAGGGATGCCACTCATCAAGACCCGGCGTGACTCGGTGACTTGGTCGGCACGGAATACAGAAGCAACGTTGATCCTATAGTCACTGCTATCGGACAAGGACAAGGCACAACCGCGAGAGACGTTGGAGACGCTGGTGGGCTCCGTGTGAGCGTCTTCAGAGTGAGTGTGGATTGAATGCTGGGAGTTTCCAGAGTCACCGTTGTCGTGAACATCAGGAACGGCTGACTCCTAGTCATCCGTTTCGGAGTTAGGGGGTGTGAAGGGAACCCCGAACGACTCGCTACACCAGGAACACTCCGAATCAGAGGCTTCGTCGTCGCCCTGAGTTGAGGCATTAGCATTATAAGTCTAGTAGAGTAAAGAGATACTTACTTCGTTGCTATCAAAGGCTCGCGCTCGGACGTACATAGCCTCCAACTTAGCGTCATCTGCTTCGCGGTCTGCCTCGACCTTCTCCAGCTTGGCTTCGAGCGAGTGACGCCAAGGACCACTTGGGTAAGAAATAGCAATCTTCGCCTGAGAAATGAGGTGATCAGTATCACGGAACTTCTTGTTGGGCATCGAGTACTCGAGATAACTTACACGCAGCGAGTTAGCCTCTTCGGTGTTGATGAGCTTGGATTGCTTGACGCGAGACATATCTGATCGGAGTTCATTTAGGGCAATGATGTCCTCTGAAGTTAGATTACTGAAGTTGTTCTTATCCATTCTTGCGATGGTCTCAGAAATGGTAGCAAGGGCTACCTTGGTCTTAGGCGTCAGAGACATATTAAAATCGCTCTCATCAGGATACGAATCATCAAAAGAGCTTTCTGAGATACCCTCCTGGTGGCACTCATAGTCCTTGTTGTCGTTCAAGTCGTCACGGAAGATCGACATGATGAAAGAGTAGTTGAGAACAGAATAGGTTAGAAATAGAGATGTGATGTCTCGCTGAGTACGAGTAGGGGTAGTAGGATACGAGGTAATCTTGTAATAGAAAATAGCTTGAGTGTGGAAGGAAATGTTCTTGAGTTTATGATGCTTCCTAAACAAAGATCAAGATCACAAAGTGAAGGAAGTTTGAGGGTTGTGGTGAAAAACGAAGATTGGTGGAGGAGGAGGTTGGGTTTTGGAGGAGAGAAAAAGAGAGGAGAAGGGCGAGTCAGTAGATGCAGCCTACTACGCGTCGACTCACTAGCCTAAAAGAGAACAGTATCAGAGAACAGCGTCAACAAACAACCCGGGCAGGGAGTAGAAGGGCATCGGTTACCAGGTAACCAGGTGACTACGTTGCCAGTGTTACTAAGTCTTATGTCATTGGGTAGTCTGAGAAATGGAAGCAGGGCGGAGGCTGGCACGTATAAGGGGGAAGCTATCTCTGGATATCAGGTCGCTATCTTGAAGCACTGCGGTGGGAATCCGTCTTCGTCATGGAGGGGGGCCAGAGGAAGTTAGGGGAGTGGCAGTGTAGTGGCACGAAATCAAATGATGCTATTCCAACAGATATCAATCATCTCGATGAACATTCGTCCCGTTCGAAAGTTCACCGCAATGCATCGAGGCCAGTGTTCAGTCATGTTCATGTGTTCTTCTCATGTTCTGCGTATTTATCACTACACCTTGACACTCGACCTAAATTTGAAATGTAGGCCATGTACTTGCATTGATTTTATCTTCGGTGGTAGATACTGCTAGAAGGATAGTGTGTGTCAATTTTCACTTGTTGTTCTATGGTCCAAGTGGTATTCTTGCGTAGTGTTGCAGGCACCCTCCGTCCATTTATGTCCCGCCCCTCCACTGATGAAGCTATCAGGGCCCACATTGACCCCCCCAGAGCTATCACGATACTTCCGTCTTGTTGGTTTGGTTCTTCGTATTATGCTTCATTCCATATGTCGAAAAAGAATTTACCAACACACTGCCATGTAACTCGAAGTCCAAGACCCAAAGCAGCCTCAGGTGCACTGGAGGCCTGGCTCCCTTACTGGAGGAGCAGTGCATTCTTGGACGACGCTGGCCCCGAGTCGTCACAGTAGCATCACCACCATGCACTCATGGTGTTTACCACACGTCGAATACCGCCAACCCCCTAGAGAAAGAGGAGGATGCGTATCGGCCATCAGTATCAGTCATCCTCGTCTCCTTCGATCATATCAATGATTCCGCGATCATATCGGCGACGTCAGCTCGCCCAGAAGCACAAGAGGCACGCCTCAGGTACAACGATGCATCGTATTGACAACGCGGTGGCAATATGGCGGCAGGCAAGCAAGAAAGGGGCAAGGAACACGCGTGTACACAGAGCTTTTATCCATATGGGAAGCATACTAACGAACCAAAGGTCCTCACTCGAAAACAGGGCCGCCAGAAGATCAGAGCGACAGGCAAAGAACATCCACACGCATGATCACAACCTCGGAGAACAACTTCGACCCCTTCCCGCCCATTATGTACTTGCGTCGAGCTGCAGACCAGCCAGAGTGCTTGTCTTGGACCCTGATGGGATCAACGAAGCACAGTCACTCAGCCATCCATAGAGAAGTTCTTTCGCAAGCACTATACACTATTGGAGACTGACCAGACTTGGCCAACACACAGGCAAGGACGAACGAACGCCCCCCAAAGCACTAGCTTTACCGTAGAGTCACACCTCCTAAGACTACCACAAACCATCTAACGAGACTCGAGACGCATACGAATACACGCACACGAACGCTCACGGGCAAAGAGAAAGGATTGAAACAAGGAATTTGTACTGGCTGACAAAGAAAGCACTGGGTGCACTAGTGAGTCGGACGTCAAAGAAAGACAGCTTTGACACAAAGCTGATGAACAATGAGCAGCAATTGACCTCACCATTCGACGATACAGCTGTGGAACGAACACTCAAGCATTGGAGATCGTTGAAACATGGAAATCGTCCTGTCGAGTAACTAAGGAATTGGGGAAGAGATGAAGTTCTCGGGGATAGAAGACGTTGAAACGGTAGTTCTCATGTGAGATGACATATAGTTACTTCTAGATTTCCGTCCATCACTCCAGATCGATCCACTTGCAGTCTTCCCGGGTGAGTCAAGCGGCCAGCCTTAGCAGGCTGTCCCCGCAGGTGACCCCTGTTCAGCCTCCAAGACATGGATGGTACAGGTCAGTTACAGGGATCTAAAGAGACAAAGACATGTCAACAGTCAAGCAATGCTGATGTTGGTTATAAGATCCATTATTATACCAAAATCACACCAATTACGTCTCTGAACGCTTTTTCATCGAATTATAATCAGGTCACATTATCGGCGATTCCCAAACTGTAACCAAACCACATAGTTCAAGGTGGAGATCCTTGCTTGTTTAGCTTCAGCCTCCAGGCATCCAAAGCATCAGGATTCAGCCCCAAGAAATTACCGCAGCCTCCAATTAAGTACTGGAAACCAGGTAAGCTTTCTTTTTCATGGAGAAAATAAGCATCTGACTCACTGGCCGTCTCAGCTTTTACCAAACTTTTGATCGATTTCCTCGCCTCCACAAGTATATAAGACCGCCTACTCTCTCCCATTTCAGCAATCTTCTTCCCTTCTTCATCAGGCTTCCACCTGTTACGACACATCATCATGGCTTCTTCAGTGGAGTCAGATAAGCCTTGGTTCCTCAAGTCTTCATGTCCTGTCCTCTTCCCATTCGACGATGTCGTGAGGAAATCGCAGGCTGAGTTTGAGGATTATATTGGTCGAGAGGTCGCCCGCTGTCATGGTGGCACCACTACGGCCCAAGATGCCAGTCCAGATCATTCAATGACCGATGCTGATGAATCTGAGACTTTCACTCTCGTCTCCAACTCGACATCAGCGGAAATCCGACAGGGCTTGAAGGAAATCAACGTTTCGGACGCCACAATCCAAGAGTCTAAGCCAGAGGAAGCCAAACCCGCCGATTCCAATCCCTTCATGGAGGGCTTGATCAACTATAGCAAGCAGGAGCCATCAGGAAACTTCGAAGGCATGATGCTCACAGAAAATGGGGACCTCGCTTATCGATCTACCCAAGATCCCCTTGTGGATCTGTTCCAGGAGCTCGAGGACGTTGTATCTGGTCCTCGCTTGAATGAGCTCCTCTCTTCAGCCTGGAAGGAAAACCCTCTTGCCACTCTCCGAATCATCTTCAACTCCCGCTCTATTCATCTTGGAAAGAGTTCACGGACAACCTTCTACCGCTGTGCCGGCTGGTTGGCTCAGAACCATCCCTTGACTCTTGTTGCCAACTTACGCTGGCTGAGCCGCCCGGTCATCAACAAGAAGGCTGAGAAGAAGGAGGAGGGAGATATCGTCATTGTGAACGAGGAGAATGAGGATGAGGAGACCAAATACGACGTGAAGAACGGCGTCGCACACGGGTATTGGAAAGATCTCTTGAACATCCTTGCCATTGCAGCCAACGACAAGCTCACCGTTCTTGGCAATCCTAAGGATGTCTTGAATAGCGAGAACCCCGGTATCATCCGAGGCAAGAGCATCTCCAAACAGCGTGGCCGTGTGAGCCGCAGATCCAGGGGAGTAGCCCGCCCAGGCCGTGGCCGTGGCCATGGAGGTCGCGGAGGTCGCGGAGGTATTGCCCGTGGTCGTGGCAGGGGGCTTCGGTACTCAGGGATGTCTAGAGGCGATTACCTTGACGAAGACGAGGTTGAAGAGAAGAAGGTCACGGGTGATTACAAGGAGCTCAGGCGAGAGACCAGAGCGAACCGACACGAGACTGCAGTGACCATCTTTAACAATGATCCAGTGTACCGCGCCCTACACCTGAGTGTCGCTCGACTGTTTGCGGAGCAATTAGAAAAGGACCTCCGAGTTCTTCGAGGAGACGATAAGAAGGCCAAACGCTCTATCTCTCTATGTGGCAAGTGGGCTCCCACACACGATCATTTCCACGACAGACACACCTTCATTGTCAGCACCATCGCCGAGATTTTGTACCCTCGGAGGTCTATCGACAATGAAATGTTGAAACCAACCGACGATCGGGAAACCTACCTACGATTTGCCCGCGAAGAGTACCGCAAGGATACATCAGCCCTTCGAAAGCACCTCGAGATCGTCGAACGAGCCATTACCGACCAGAGGTATGAGGACATCAAGTACGACCGAGTGCCATCCCTCGCTATGAACCAGTACTCTAAGCTATTTATCGAGAAGGACATCGACCGGTTCGGGAAGTATCTCGATAAGGTTGCCGAAGGAAAGGCCAACATCTCAGGAGCCACTCTACTGCCATCGACGTTGATCCAAAAGGTACGAACTGCTGGTTCTTTTGATCGAGGGTTCGGTACGAATAGTCTTCTTGACCAGAAGGTCTCCGACATTGAGTCCAAGGTTCTCGATGGGCAGTGGAACACCCTTGTGCAGCGCATCAAGGATTCCGGTACTATGGACTCGAGCATTGCGGTATGTGATGTATCTGGAAGCATGAATGGTCCTGTCTTTTCCGACAAAACCGCGCCCATTGATTCTGCCATTGGCCTGTCTCTTCTTCTCGCAGAGGTGGCCAAGCCACCGTTTGCCGGCACCTTCATCACGTTCAGTCAGACCCCTGAAGTGGAACAAGTCAACTTGAGCCAGACACTGCAGCAAAAATATTGGGCAATGCAGAGATCGCAGTGGGGCATGTCGACCAATTTCGTAGCTGTGTTTGAAGATTTGATTTTACCAATGGCAATCAAGAACAACCTGAAGCAGGAGGACATGGTCAAGCGCATCTTTGTCTTTAGTGACATGCAGTTCAACGAGGCTAGCACTTCAAACTCAAACTATTACAACACCCACTACCGAAATCGCTATTCTACCGAAACAGCAGATCCTTCAAGTTGGAAGGGATCTTTCGAGCGCATCAAAGATAAGTTCGAAGAAGCAGGGTATGAACTCCCAGAGCTTGTCTTCTGGAACCTTGCAGGTGGACAGGCAGGATACACCAGAAGTGGTGGAGATCCGATCGCCCCGAAGCCTGTCAAATCTGATGAAGATGGAACATGCCTCGTCAGTGGATACTCGCAGGGTCTTCTGAAGGTGTTTTTGGAGGGTGGTGGTTTTGAAGAGGAGGAGGAAGAGGTGGTTATTGAAAAGGACGCGGAGGGCAACGTCACTCAGAAAACGAAGAAGGTCAAGATGACGCCTATCAAGATTGTGCAGAAGGCCATCAGCCATAAGGCGTATGAAATGTTGAGGGTGATTGATTAAAAAAACTGTATGAGATATGAAGTACGATACCCAAATTGCATAAACAACAATAATTAGTATGCGTTGTTCTTTATTGAGTGTGATAAATGTGCTGATTACCATCTATAGTGTTAATCGTAACCTGCATTGCTACTTTGTTTATATGGATGTGACGGTCACATGTTCGTCATGCAAATGAAGATCTTCAGTGTTGAATTATAATTAGTTCAGAGCGGAATAGAGCATCTCAGCCTCTAACAAACTTTCTTTTAAGAGCACAATAATACTATCGATATAGAACATAATCTGAGTTTGACATTTATTACGGCATAAAGTACATCTCTTTCTTTCCGCCTGACTGAGTGGGCGTGGTGAAGCATTTCGTACTCAACCTACCCTAAGGCGTCGTGGGATGGTTTAGAAGAGATTCCGCCTCTCGAACGACAGAAAGCAAATTAGCGGTGATCTAAACTTAGAAATTATTGCTTGAGACACTAATATTCCCGTGAGCTAATTACCCACGTTGAAATGTCTTGGTTTTGCTGAGGCAGAATGATACCGGAGTTCACTTGTCTTCATATAGTCAAGATTGGAAGCTTATTGACAGAGGAAACTCCAGTGATCAAAAATTACAACTCATTATTTTGTCTCCTGTATCATGTGCGCTGAATGATCTCTCTTGACCGCTTGTTGGCGTTAGCATCAGCAGATAACCTTAAAGTCAAACGCTTATAATGAGGCCATTCGTGATAGATTTCGAGAGTTCCCTATTTGGGCACCCGAGGTTTAATTAGTAGTCCTTAGCTCGGGAGATAACCGCGAATAAGGCGCAGTCCATTAATACCGTGGTACATACATGTCGCTAGACAGGATATCGAATATGCTTGGTGTGTTGACAGGCAATATAAAAGATCCGATTTGCACAGAAACGACATGTTGGCGCTTATGTTCATGGGTTCGCCTTGCAAAACCGCGTGACTAGATGCTTGTGCGATATCGTGGATGCGCCGGAAGGATTCTCGCGAGGAATAGGAGATATAGATATTAGTGAAACTATGAGACAGTGATCGAAGAATGGTCAACGATTATCTCAAGATTGTATGCTGATAAATGATAGGTTATCTCGTACCTATGGCTCAACGATAGAGTTGCGACAACGGCTGGATTAGCGTTGAGATGGCTTGCAGGCTGACACTCACCCCTTGATTCACATATTGTGCATATTCTCCACTCATCTTCTTCATTCTAAATTCAAAGGGGTTGCTGAGCCTTCCATGATTCAACTATCGGATGAGACCCATCACCAGCTGGGTCACGCTCCTTTCCAGAGTTTCTTGGCAGTCAAAGCAGACCCAACAAACGGGCTCAAGCTTGTACACCGAGACTATTATGCGAAAAGGAATTCACTTCTCGGAAGTCATACGCGAATAGTATGCTCCGTAGTTCTACAAAAGTCGGACGTCGAAGAAGAAAATACGGGATATATGTCGACTATGCTGGACACTTCATCTCAGCTTGGGGAGCGCATCGCCGAATTACGGCCGCTTATAGGGCCCGTTCACGGTTTCACAAGTCACATCTCCAATTCTCCATGTACCCATCTCTGGGTGCCTGAACGCGGAGCAGAATGAGGAGTCCCCAGATGTATCTACGTCTCACTCTGGAGTTCGGATGCAGATGTTGGGACCGTGGGGTTGAGGTGTATTCCTCCACAGAGGTTATTCGCCCGGGGAAGGGGAAAATAGGGGCTTGAGATATCTTAACATGCGGCAAACGGGCCGTTTATTCTCTTGTGCTTGTGGCCTGTGGTGAACGTGGACGTTGACGTTCTCCAGCGACAGGCATGAAGCTCCGAGTAAACGGCCGGACTCTCCACGGCTCCGGGTGGGTCTGAAGGAGCTTCCGAAATGACGACGCGGGTCCGGAGTAGATTTCGTTTTGGTCAGCTGAGAAGGACTGATCAATGCTATAGTTTGTATGACTGTAGGCGAGAAAAGAGGACGGGTTGGGGGTAATGAACCAGTTCTGAAGAGTTTTTCTGCTCTAGTGTTGGAAAATCGATTGATATGCCGGCATCTGAGCCAAGAAATTATGTCGATGACCCACCTGACTTGGCGATGAATGCTACTGAAGCCAAGAAAGAAGAAAAGATGTACAAAGAATGATGCTTTACATGACATTGGCCAGAGATTCTCCGCATGAAACCCCAGAAACTCGCTACACAATCAAGGTTTTTGATTGAAATCTCCAACGTCTTGAACTTGTTCAACGCCATGCAAAATGCGTAATTCCTATGTTGGTCACCTAGAGATCTACATGGTTTGTGCTGAAGTCGCACCGAGAACGATGCCGTAAGTCCAGAGATTAGCCAATAATCTGTCACTAGATTGGGTCCATCCAAGGGGTTTAAGCTTACCTTGGGTGCCTGGCCGTTACGTCATGGGCCAAACTCTGCGACTAAACACCAAAATAATCCACTCTTGAAATTCTCGCCAAGTTTCCGCTGAATGGGGTACGTACACCCCAGGAAAACCCAAATCCCCCATGCCAAGGGGTTATTGTGCATCCACAATCTTCCAGAAAATCCAATCAGTTTTGGTCCACCCCAACTGACTCGTTCCCGGGCTGCTCGCCTTGCAGCTGCCAAGCGTATCTACTGCAGTGCTGAACCATATTCTGAGGCCAGAAAGAAGAGAAAGATACTGGAGAAACCCCAGACATTGGATTAAAACAACGCCACTGACATCGGCCCTTTATCATCAAACTCGTTAGAGAATAATAACCTCAAGGCTCAAGCATAGACCTCCTCCCCACGCTCCTTTATACCGTTTTTCTCCATGTGCAGCAGATGCCAGGTGATCTGCGCCTTGTAAAACGGCTGTCTCTGTATGTGCGTGATGGTTTCTCCATGACGACTGCCAAGTTTAGTAAATGATGCCCCATCATCTCCATCCATCATCGCGATAGAGAGCAGGCCCTGTCGGGACCCCCGACTGCCTTCTGATGGGGCAGGCCATTTCCGTTTCCTTTCATCTGCTCCGTGATACCAAGACATTCTCTCTCCCGCTTCCATGTCATTATTCTTTTGATACCCCAGGTCTTGGTCCTGGTCTTAGTCTCGAAGAATATAAGACCCTGTCCTCCCGCCCTTCGATACTTTTTGGAAACAGATCTTCATTCTAGCTTTATTTCCTTTTCCCCATCACATCTGCGAGACAGTTGTACACCATGTTGGGACAAAAGTATGTCTACTCTCTTCTGTCTCTCCAATCTCCCTCCCTATCCACAATGCTAACCACCATCACCCTCCTCTAGGTCTATCAAGGTCAATGGCGCCGACTGCGGTGTTGAATCCATCCTCCTGGGTGTTATCACCTCTATAGGTTGGTTTGCTTTCTCATCTATCTCGGCATAGGATACTAATATGAGGCTCAGGTGGATTTTTGTTCGGCTACGACACGGGCCAGATTAGTTCTATGGTCCTATTCGAAGATTTTATCCAACGCTTTGCTCAAGAACAATCTGATGGCACGATCAAGTGGACACCCATCATTCAGTCTATCCTTGTCTCTCTCATGAGTATTGGAAGTCTGCTTGGTGCTCTCTCTGGTGCATAGTACGTTGCTATCCTTGTTCTTCTTCTTCCACAACATCCAACTTACAACTTCACAGCACTGCTGATTGGTGGGGTCGCCGAAAGAGTATGACATTCGGAGTCGCCATTTTCATCATTGGTAATATCATTCAGATCACGGCGATGGAATCGTGGGTTCATATGATGATGGGTCGATTCGTCGCCGGTCTTGGTGTCGGTAACCTCTCCGTCGGTGTTCCTATGTTCCAGTCCGAATGCGCCCCTCGAGAAATCCGTGGTGCCGTCGTCGCCTCTTACCAACTTATGATTACGATCGGTATCCTAGTTTCCAACATTGCCTGTCTCGGCTTCAAGAAGATGGATACGAACAGCGCTTCTTGGAGAATCGTTATTGGTCTTGGTATTCTCTTCTCCCTCCCTCTGGGCGCTGGTATTCTAGTTGTCCCTGAGTCTCCTAGATGGCTTGCGTCTCGGGGTGACTGGGAAGGCGCTCAGCTTTCGCTTGGACGCCTTCGTGGCATGAAGCACAACCTCGAACACCCTCTCGTCCAGGACGACTTGAAGGAAATGCGCGATATTCTCGAGAAAGAACGACAAGTCGGCCAAGGAGGATGGCTCGAGTGCTTCAACCCCAAGAGTGGAATCCCCAAGCTTGTCTGGCGCACATTCCTCGGCTTCTTTATCCACTTCCTGCAACAGTGGACCGGTGTCAACTACTTCTTCTACTATGGCGCCTCTGTGTTCCAGTCTGCTGGTATCGAGGACCCTATTCAGACCCAGCTCATCTTGGGTGCCGTCAACGTTGCCACGACCTTCATGGGTCTCTGGTTCGTTGAGAGGTTTGGACGCCGTTGGCCTCTATTCATCGGTGCTCTTTGGCAAGCTGGCTGGCTGGCAGTATTTGCGTCCATCGGTACGGCTATCGACCCCGAGGAGAACAAGACGGTTGGCATCGTTCTGATCGTGTGCGCATGCATGTTTATTGCCTCTTTCGCCAGTACTTGGGGTCCTATGGCTTGGGTCGTTATCGGCGAGACTTTCCCTCTCCGTACTCGTGCAAAGCAAGCTTCTATTGCTACCGCCGGCAACTGGCTTGGCAACTGTAAGTTTTCAACCTTCTATGATATTTCTCTACTTGTTTCTAACAACAGTACCTAGTCATGATTGCTTTTCTCACTCCTCTTGCCACCGCCGGTATCTCATACGGCTACGGTTTCGTCTTTGTCGGAACCAACCTGGCCGCCGCCGCTCTTGTTTGGTTCTTCCTCTACGAATCTCGTGCCCTCAGTCTGGAGAATGTCGATCTCATGTACGGCCAGGAAGGCATGAAGCCCTGGAACAGTCACAAGTGGGTTCCTCCTGGATACATCACCCGTGAGCAGAGAGACGAGGTTGCTTTCCGTGGAACCGACAAGCCCAGAAACAGCGAGTCCAACTCCGGAGAAGACTCCCGGGTCGAGAAGATTGATGCTTAGAAGTTGGCCACAGAAAGTTTTGTTCAGGCACTGGATGCATACGTGGCGTTGTTTGTGGGTTTAGCATTGTATAATTATCATACTGGAGTTGGCCGGTCTAGCTTGGAAACAGTTAGATCAATTATCATTATCCATTGTCCGATCTCGCTATGTAACCTGTGCTGGGTATCGTGAATGTAAATGCAACGCCAACCGATGAATATCCCAATCCTCCGCTCTATAGCCTCAAAGTTCACTTCTCGTGCTGTACTTGGTTCCTTTGCTGGTATCAACAAATTGTTTCTCTCAGATCCGTGCTTCCGTGGAATGCCGCTGTTTTTTCCCATTCTCTTATAACCTGTGTGCTGGGAAGTCTTGAACAAGTGACTTTCGCCACAGTGTCGACGATATTATATCTGAACATCCTCTTATGATTACTCCATAGCTCCAACGACCGAAGTTTCGGCATCTTTCTCGCAGCGCGTGCGGCTGTGCTGAGAAGATGTTCGACTTCGTTGTTTGATCCAATTTCGAAGACATTTGAGGTCAGGCGCAGCGTTTCAAGATTCTCCCAGTTGGGCGTGTATGTATGTCTTTGATGTGTCTGGCCCTGGCCGTTTGAATGGATCAAAAAAGTCTTTGGCATCTATCAGGTTTGAGACCGATAGGTGCTCCAAGTGTCTACTGTAGCGTCGTAGTGATTTGGCGAGACTTATCGTCTTCGCATCTTTCGGGCCCCACGTATGGAATATATCATGGGTATGCCCAGATAATGACAGAGATTTTGTTGACAATGGCAGATCCACGCCAAAGGCGACATGGGCGTCATGGCACCAGTGTCTTTCATCCCTCGACTCAGCACAGCGCCACCGTTCAACGTCAATATCTTCGACGTTGCTCATAGTTTCTGTCATATGGCCCAGCGCAAATGGATGGATCTCTCTGAATTGTGGGTTTCGTATGAGGAATTTGCTAATGACTGCCACTTCTGGTAATTGCAGCCTGTCATTCTCCTTAATATGAGATGCGCTATCCAGAGCGTCTTTGATGGTAAAGTCGAGTGCCTTCCACCCGAAAAGGTTGTTGACAGTAGAGAACCAAAATGCGTCTCGCTGGGACGACTTGATGCTGGTTGTAGGTGTACCCAGAGCCTTGTGAAGCCCCACGTACGGAGCATATGGCTCCTCTGAGGGTTGGTAAGGCTCGTTTGTGTCAGATACGAGGTACTGTCTGTATTCATTTCTGTCTTTTTCGACAATGTTGTTGTCCTCCAAGTAGGGGGTCCAGTCACTTGCCGAGTTAGCACTCAGCTCGAAGGTTATTCCCTTCTGTCTCTTGACGTCCCATTTAGAAAGGACATCCCACATGAAGGAAATCGATTTGGTGAAAACCGAGTCGGCTTCCCAGAGGACCCTGGGGTCCTCTTGCCCCTTGGACAGGTCGAATGGATACTCTGGGAGTTTTACTTGTAGGAAAACATGGTTGACCAGTGATTGTCTCTGAGTAGTGACGACTTGTGAGAAGTCTTTGATGTCGTCTTGGTTGAGAATGAGACTTTTGAAGTTCTTTTTCTCGAAAAAGTGTTGCCAGTCCTTGTTGACGCTGGTGTATTTGGAGATTTTAGGGGACTCGGCCACGAACCCCAGGATCATGCATTGAATCTCCCGGGGAAAGGAGTAGAACCGTGGCATTATGATGAGAAGTGAAATTAAATGGACGGGAAAAGGGTAGCTGGTAGGAAGAGTGTTGTCTCCGATGGCAGCCGTAGCGTTGCTGCTGTAGTGTTGATTGGGGTATCTAGAGGAAGATTATGGTGTTGGTAATGGCTGCCAGATGGGAATGAAGATGGGAATAGGGATATAAATTTCATAACCTAGTTTAATAGGAAGTGTATCTTGGTAAACGGTGAGGTTATCGTGAAATATTGCAGTTGTGATGGCGTTTGCAAGGTAGGGATGGGTATATTAACTTGAGCAAGTTGTAGAAGGAGAAGACATAGAATGACTCGTGGATTAGAATGAGACTGAGTGGAATCATGGTCTCGAAGTGATCAAAACAAAAGGCAAAATGTGAATGTGAGGGCGAGGGTTGGCAGCGGGAATATTTTGGTAGCTCTGAGAGCAATAGAGCAGACGAACAGAGGGGTGTATGAAAGGCAAGGCAAGGCGAACACTTGGGATGAACAGCCAACGCTAAGGACGGAGACCTGAGTGAATAAAGGGAGCAAACATCGGTTCTTGACGTGGTATGCGCATGTTCTTACACTGCCAGCGCCAAAGGTGTTTATTTCTCTTCTAGAGTTCATATATCTTTAGTTGAGTTTGGAAAATGTACGCAAAATGCCAATCGAGTTTCGGTTCCGCCATCTTTCAAAGTATACATCAAAGTCAACCTTCAATAACACTTAGAGAGGAACGTATTAAACGCTCGAATTCATTGCCTCTTTACTGATATTCTGCTGTTCGGGTGTTGTAAAACTGGAGCGGATAGCGGAACTCGCCCCCTGAGGCAGCACATACAATGCCGTCAAACTTAAGATGCGAGAGAGGCTTTCAGAAGCTCTCGGTGAGATCATCCCAAGTGCGGATCGGTTCGAATTTACTGTTTACAACCAAAGTGGGCGTCCAGTATTTGATATCATTATTGGGTTCTGCAGAGTTCGAACCCGTGCGTGCCCACTCCGAAATACCCCTACATAAACGAACCAACGATAATTAAAGCCTCTATATCCTAAGAAAAACAGACTAATTGCTATATAAATTGAAGATAACTATAGTCAAACTTTGCGATGGACACGTCCGGTGGAAGTAATTGACATAATTATTCAGACACCAGTACCCTGCAGGGTATATGAACTACATCTCTGGCGCCGAGTTTAGGCAGCTCCGTGCACCAAAGAATGGTCTGCTTACACTTTCGACTATAATCTCACAAGTCATATTTTTCACTCATTTGCAGCCACAAACTTCTAATATAAAAACCTACCGGCAGTCCACAAGTTCCTTGATTCGTGTTTCTCATTCAACCTCCTGTACCGCATCCCTCCCCCTGACCCCATATCCCTTGGCATTGCTACTCACTCAAAACATGGTCAAGTGCTCCCACAACTCACTGTACATCGATTGCAGCCCAGCCGCCGAAGATGCAGGCTTTAAAAGACCACCCATCAACAAAAGGCTCGCAGCGGTCTCACGAACTGGCAGACGAGCTAGAGGAGAAGCTATGCCTGAGGAAGAAGCTATTGGTAATCCCTGGACATTCCCTGGCCCTTTGGTACTTCCAGAGGATGATCTCGCCTTGGATCCTGACGACGACGCGCAGTCCTTCAAGGAGTGGCATACCATGGCACGAGAAGGCGACCGAGACCCAATCACGCCCGGTAGAAAGAGGCTCATCGTTATGCTACCGCCTATTATTCATCAAGAAATGGAGGACACGATGAAAGATTGGCATAAGCCAGTTGTGCCAAAGTCTTCAACAATTCCAGGGTTGGACAAGTGGACTTCGTCATCGCCTCAAATGGATAGCATGGTCAGCTATCTGCGCGCTTTCTATCATCCAATGGATGTCTTAGCATCATCTCTACAATTCTACTGGCGTCGCTGGGATGAGACACCAAAGACAAAACCAAGATCTAGGACTGCACCCAGCACAACAACAACAATCGGTCTGGAAGTGCCTGGGGGAGATATCTACCCCGTCAGGTGCAGACCTTCTCTTGACGGCCGTGCGAGGATACAGGTTCATCTAGGTGACGTTGCGGACGGTGTCTTGACTAAAATTGGCCGTGATGCTTTCTCAGTGGTCATGTTCACTGACCTGGACCTCTACGAGGATGAGGACGATGACTTCACAGTTGGAAGAAGTTGGGGCGGTAGTAGAGTCTCTATTGTCTCGTCTTTTCGGTATAACCCGGCATTGGATGCCTCAGCGGGTATCGATCGAACCCACATGTGGCCAAACTCTCACTGCAAAGCCTTTGTTGATGAACAATGCAGAATAGCAGGAATAGAACAGACACGCTCAACGAACAAGAAAGCCACCTCCAATAGCGGCGCCTATGGAAAGCCCCCGGTCGACTCTGCACTTGGCCTCGCAGTTCAAGCAGCAAAGAGAGTCCCAAAGCTCACCACTCGAGATGAACTAGCTAGCTACTGGTTCGTTCGTCTCGCCGTCACAACATCTCACGAGATAGGCCATTGTTTCGGTCTCGCGCATTGTCCCTGCTATGGATGCGTCATGCAAGGTGTCAGCAGTATTCGACAGGATGGCCAAGTACCGCCTTATCTCTGCCCGATCTGCTCGGCTAAGCTGGCTTGGGAATTGAGCCCGATGTTGACTATAGATGTGATGGGCGATGAGAAAAACCAGGCTTGGGCTGGAGAGCAATATACTGCGCTGAAAGAGTTCTGTGGAAGATGGAGCCATGTCCCTCAGTTTGCTGGCTTTGAAGCTTGGCTGGGGAAGAGATTGGAGGACCTGAAGAAAGAGAAGGGATCTGAAGAGCCTGGAAGAGAAGTAATCGTCATTGATTGATCTAATGGCACATCTAAGATCAACTGGTATAAGTTCAAATCTGATTCGAGTTGACAAAGAGCGTATAATATGGTACTGGGTGTACGAACATAGAACATCACAAGAACAAAGAAGTTGACGAGGTATTTCACTAGTAACAGTGACACAATACCCATTGAACTTGTCATTTTTATTTAATTCGTGTAAAGAAGTTTACAAAAGTTCGTGAAACAGCTTCCTTATCGGGAACACTTCTAGGAACCGTTATCTTGATCGACCCCGGCTCCGGCTTCGGCATGGGTCTTGACGTTATTCCCCGCCCGCTTCATTACTAACCCTCCCTTTTATCTTTTCTTTTCAATGACCATCATCTGTTGAATTAATTGAAGCTTCAAAATGGTGCTCAAATCACTCGTGGCACTGGCCACAGTAGCTGGAGCCTCAGCCTTCACGCTACCATTCGGAGCATTGCAAAAGCCAATTGGTCAGGATAATCACGGCTTTAAGTGTGATTTGCCCCCGGTTCTTACACCTGAAAAGGATGGACTTCCTTCGGCTGATAGCTTGTTTTCCTCGAAAGAGGCACTTGATAAACAAGTGAAGCGTCATCAGGCGATTGTGCGAGTTCCATCAATTTGTTACGATGACCTTGGTGATGTGGATGAGGATGAGCGATGGGCGCCTTTTCATGATTTACATTTTGTCCTCGCCAAGACATATCCAGCCATGTAAGCCACCTTGCTTCATTTTTTGAACCAGAACTAATTCAAAACAGTCACCGGTATGCAAAAGTTGAAAAAGTCAACAAGCTCGGACTCGTTTACACTTTGGTCGGAAGTGACTCTTCCCTCAAGCCATATCTTCTCGCAGCTCATCAAGATGTCGTCCCTGTGCCAGACCCTTCAACATGGACTCACCCACCTTTCGAAGGTCACTTTGATGGGGAGTGGCTGTGGGGTCGCGGTGCATCTGATGACAAGAACAGTCTTACAGCTTTGATGTCGGCAATTGAGACGCTGCTCACCAAGACTGAGTGGTCGCAGAAGCGCACTTTAATTTTGGCCTTTGGCTTTGACGAGGAGTGCTCAGGACCTCGTGGAGCTGCCAAAATTGGTGAATTTTTGACAGAAAGATATGGCGACAATGGTATTCCCTTCATCCTGGATGAAGGAGGCTCGGGATTTCAGCTTATCGACGATACTCTCTACGTGCTTCCCTCGGTGCAAGAGAAGGGCAACGTCGATATCTGGGCTGAACTCCGCGTCAAGGGAGGCCACAGCTCTATCCCTCACCCACACACTGGCATTGGCATCATGGCTGAGATTGTCTCTGCTCTAGAGGCAAACCCTTACCCACCCGCTATTCTCAAGGGCAGCCCAGTGTACAACCACCTTGTGTGTCTGGCTCGTCACTCACCGGATTCTCACGCCAAGCTTGATGATCTCCTGAAGAAGGACGATCTTGATAAGTTGACTGACGAACTTATTCGTTTCGACCCCAATGCCAAGTTCATTGTTCAGACGACACAAGCTGTCGACATCATATCTGGTGGCCAAAAGATCAACGCCATGCCTGAGGTCGTTACCCTTGGCGTCAACTACCGTGTTGCACCCCAGGATAGTCTAGATAAGGTACAGGAGCAGTTTGTCAAGAACATCGACGCTGTTGTACAGAAATACAACCTCACCGTTAGCGCTTACAATGGCGATGGGAAGGACAAGAGCATTGACAAGGCCGGATTCGACTATGACGGCCATCTCAAGCTCACATCAATTCGCAACTCCGTCACCACGCCCATATCGCCAACAAGTGGTCCTATCTGGGATATTTTTTCGGGCACAATTCAGCACAGCTTTGCCTTTGATGGTGGCAAGGTTGTTCCTGTGGGAGAAATCATGACTGGTAACACGGACACTAGACATTATCTGAGTAAGTGTACAACAATCTATAACGAGCGAAATGGATGCTAATGACTGTAGACCTTTCACCACATATTTACCGCTGGACACCAAGCCGTCAGCGTGGCTCGGAGAACATTCATACAGTCGATGAGAAGATCAGGATGGACTCCCACATGGATATTGTCAAGTTTTACTATGATTTGATCCGCAATTTTGATGCGGCTGACTTCTAAGCGTCTAGCTGTATGATATCAGCACCAACGAAGCATAGCGTTCCGTATCTGTATTTAGCTACATAAGCTTGAGGCCTCTCCCTGCACATGTCGCTCTCTGTTAGCCCGATGCGACTCTCTAATGCAAACCAACGTGTTCAGGATCATGTTTTCCTTCACCGTCTCTATGTACTTGCAGGCTCTCTTAGCTCTCTACCGGCGCCAACACCCGAGAACCCCCACGCTTCTCCACACGTCGGACACTTTGCTTAGCATCTCCACATTCTCCTGGGTGTGCATTCCCAGATCCATCTGAGCCTCTGAATGACTTGTTCGTGTTTGTGCTTTTCCGTGTTCTCCTCACGAATATCCGCAGTTGCTTGTGATTCTTGGCATCGCAGCAATGAAGTTATTTCTATGTTTTGTTCAACTCTACACTAGTCTAGTTCTGCATCTAAGATCATGGGTGCTTTGTACAAGTACTTAACATGCAAGCTAATATACGCGTGAAGAACAAGTACCTCGGTTTCCCCCCGAGAATATCAACACCATTACAAACGCAGCATCTCCTACTTGCTCTCGACAACTCCACATTCCCAGATCTATTTGCGGGGTTCCCCAGAAAACACCGACATTCGTGTAAGCAACTCCCACCCCCCAAAGCGGCAATATTGAGCGTGCTCTGCTCCTCCAAATATCGACCATGTTCTTCCCCATTGGCTAAAGATTCTTGACCACGAGACACATCTCTATCTCACCGGCATATGTTGTACAGCGTGGGATATATGGCCACTTTGCGGGGAACGGTAGTTTCGATGGGGTAAAAGCACGCCGAAGATGGAAACACCAATGACAAATTCATCATTGAGCAGTAAATACTACCGGTTTTATACATTGAATGAATGCTAATATTATGCTATTGACAGCTTGGAATGGCTGTGTATGCTCAACGCCACAACACCATCTCGTGATTGAAATCAAGTATCGTCGTTATCATCATCATCGTCACCGCCCAGCTCATATCAGATCAGCAAAACGTAACTCGCTTTTGTTCCGTTTCCAACAAATCAAAATATGCCTTTGTTCCGTAATTATAGCGTTGATTCAAGATCCATTATCTCCTGGAACCCTTGGGTAATAGTATCAAGATCCTTCTGAGATGGTGCCACGCAGGGTCGTCGAGGTTCGCCTCCGTAACCAGAGAAGTGTCCAAGAGCTGCCTTAACACCCACGAAACCCGTCTTGATCGCCGTCCAGTCAGCCTTGGCTACCTTGGCCTGCAGCTGTTGGGCTTCCTTCAAGCGTCCTTCATCAGCTAGCTCTGTAATGCGCACGCATGCCTTGGGGCAAAGATTCGCCAGTCCTGAGATGGTTCCGTTGGCACCCACGACGTGACCTTGCAGAATGAAGTCTGCACTACCTCCGCCAACCCAGAAGCCTTCGGGGCAGTCGGCTGCGATACGAGCGAGCTTGCCGGTGTTACCGCATGTCAGCTTGACGCCCACGACGTTGGGGTGCTTGGCAATGGTGAGGATAGCGTCGGATGAGAGGTCACGGCCAGCCGCGGCGCCGGGGAAGTTGTACACCAGAAGAGGAATGGGGCTCTTGTCGGCAACAGC
Organism: Fusarium anguioides; assembly: GCA_012977745.1. Taxonomy (NCBI): domain Eukaryota; kingdom Fungi; phylum Ascomycota; class Sordariomycetes; order Hypocreales; family Nectriaceae; genus Fusarium; species Fusarium anguioides. The sequence continues at coordinate 23,194 of JAALXK010000003.1, forward strand.
GTAATAGTGCTGGATGACTAGGTCATCGGGAAGAAGACCGCCGTAGTAGCTGGGAGGGAGCACAAGAGCATGTGTGGCACCAGCCTTGCCAGCTTCTTCACACAATTCAGTTGTCTCCTTTGTGCTCTGAGCACCGCAACCAGCAATAAGAGGAACTCGAGTACCACTGCCCTCATGGAAGATGGTGTCTCGAGCAACGCGGATAATGGTCGTGCGTTCTGAAGCGGACAGATGGGCACATTCGCCATTGGAGCCGTGGACAACAATACCAGCTACTCCTGACTCGATCAGCTTGATGACATGCTTCTCAGTAGCTGAAGTATCGACTTCGTCTTCCGGGGTGAAGAACGCAATGGTAGGGACGTAGACGCCATCGCCGAGGCGCAATTGCGATGCCTTGGGAGAACCCATAGCAGGAGATTCAAGCAGTGTCGAAGGCATTTGGTATAATATTGTGTGGAAAAGAGATATAAGTGCAAGCAGATAGACAAGCTTTTATACAGGCAAAGCACAGGAAAGGCGGAAATGCAGAGAGAAGAGAGAAGAAAGGATAGTATGATGAAGAGTCATCGTCAAAGCGGCCGGCGTCAGCTGCTCTTTTATGTCCAACCAAAGACCCGGTTCTAACAGTGGCGCACTCGTCATGAGGCTTTGTTGACGAAGCCAGGCTCTTCAATCCCAAGTGTTAACCCGGCTCTTAAAAGCGTGGGGGTTGGATCCTGGCCATCGGATCCTTGGGTTAAGCGGGGGAGTGGGAGGGTACGTGAGTGAAAGTGAGGAGAGAGACACACGAGCCATCCGCTGAGCTCCGGCCGAGAGACTCCGGGCCGAACCGGTGAACTGAGACGATTCAGAGTCAAGAGACGATACGTGGAGTGATCTGTGGGGATCTGCGAGCAGAGCTTTTCCAGCATTGAGTCAGTGTTAGAATTGAGAGTACTGGTAATGATTCGAGATGTAGACTTACAAGGTAAAGTTACACAACGCCACCGCGACTGTCAACCGAAGCAAAGATGTCGAGCATATGGAATGGCTGCCCTCCATCACAAAAGAACAATCGGTGATGATCCTTAGAAGCAGGTACCGTCCGTGAACAGTCGCCTGATCCCTCCAAGCTCCCAAAAAGGACAACGCCGTCGTAAACCATTTCAAGCCCCAGACTCCAATCGTCAGGCTTGGGTCACTAAGAACCCCCACGCTGCCTACAGCCAATGGCAGCTGTCAATTGCGTGTAACCTGAAGAATGGAATGCTGGAGGAGGGGCGTGGGGGAAACAAGCTGAGAGAAGAGGCACCTTATGATCAAAGCGATGCAGCATTAGGGTTGGCTAAAGAGAGAGTAGAGCTAAGGAAGTGAACTGGGGATTTTTATTGATGGAAGATTAGAGCTTGAAGGCAGTGATCGTCGTGATCTGATACTGTATAGACAGAGCTTTGGAACAGACAATCAACAGCGCAACGGGCCACTGCAGGCCATTTTACTCACGTGCATTCAGACGTGGGGGTTTTCTTTGTATTTCCCTTCAAATTTTATATAAATATGATGTTTGGTGAAAGAAGATGGGAATCAGAGATCTATCGGTATTAATACGATTGCTTATTTCCGAATCCGATGCTGTGCCTCAGACTTGTGGGTGTGGTGGAGTTGTAACTATGTGTTGTTGGTAGGTTGCACCATTCTATTGGTACACACTATTTGCAGTACTCTAATATCATCAACAGGTTCTTTATCGAATATTGCCATGAGAATGATTGTGGTAATAATGAAGGGATATCTTTCATACATATCTGTTTGTCTGCATAACGTATAAGATTGTGTACAGCGGAATTTGATAATTCCGAAGCCATTGTTTGCTTTTATGACAGGCCAAGTTATCATGACAGCAGATACCATCAACGACTCCATAGAAACATCAACACTCTCATTTTCATAGGAAACATTCAACAAAACCCACCATGCTTTCGCCAGCATACCGAAGCATTTACCAGCAATACAAAGCCGATACGGACTCTGTAGCAGCATGGCTTGCCAACACTGCCAAGGCTCATGGCTGCGGCACTGACGCTGCTGTTGCTAATGTTGCTGATACACCTAAAGAAACTCTAAAGGAGAAGAAGAAAAAGAAGAAGGGTAATTGAAAGGGCAAGGGCCCCAGTAGGGCCAAGAGCAGGAGGCCGCCAAAGCCGGTGACTGAATCCAAAACTGGCTCTGGCAAATATGTAATCAGAGTTAAAGACTTAGAGGCAATGGCAAAGCATGTTGCTGAGACCAATGCTGTTGATGTCCCTCACCGAACTGCTATTGCTTTGGAGAGAGGTATTTGGGGTATGTTAGCCTTATCATATGATGAACCAGTTCTACAAAGACTAACCCTGCCGACTAGTTCGAAGATCCTTCTCACAGAAGCTTGCAGAGAGCGGAGCTAAGAAAGACCGCCGTTCTAATGCTTCTCATTGCTATTTTGTCGAGGTCCTCGAGAAGGTGCGCGGTTATCTGAAGCCCATCATGGAGGCTGGTCTTTTCAAACCAGGTTCCGCGCTTTTTGCCCAAAGCTGCTTCGATCAGGCGTGCGAGTCTCTCGACATCGACAGAGACAGGCATCTGCCAGACGAGGCTTACAACTTGGAAGCGTATGATTCGGCCAAGCTCCTTCTGCTAAATACCTTGAGAATGGTAAAAAGCTACCTAGATGCCAACCGCGACTCTGTCATCCCCGGAAACTATAACGGAAAGTTCGGTTGATATAACGAGAAGCTTGGTGCCAACGGCAGGACAAATCGTGAGAAGTATGACCAGGATAAGCTGGCCCAGGTGGAGATCATGTCTACCATTCACTTCCTCTCTACCAACGGCGGTATGGGGGCTGTCGAGGATGAGCTGATTCGGGGCATGGGAGCTGCATGCAAGGACAAGGACAAACTCCCACGCCTTTGGTTTACTTGGGCTTTCCAGATATATCTCGGTATTTTGCAGGGACTTGTGACCTTAACCAATTCAAGCAGGAAAGTATCAAAGTACGAAAGGCTCTTCTCGATCTTCCTGAATCACCACAACGCAAGGCAGTTCTTGAGGCTGCAACGAGATGGAACAAGGATTCTATGGCCATGACCGCCAAGGAGATGAAGGAATTGGACCTCATGGATGGAACTGACACACCCGAGTTCCAGTTCCTTCGTCGCAACCCCCTGCACTGTGGCCTCCTCCTTCATCACCTGCGTGTTGTTCTGCACGAGTCGGGTGTCAAAACTGCAGCATATAGCGGCGGCCTCATGTGCACCACCCAGCTGTACCAAGCCCTTCAACAGGAAAAACGCATTCCTAATGGCCTTGCCTGGAAGGACTTGAAAACTTTTTGGGATTTCCAAGGAAATTCCACTTTCTTCGTTGGAGATCCTCCTAAGGATCGTGAAGGCTATTACAAAAGCTACTGTCTCAGCTTGGGTCTTTCTGTCACCAACTGGGCACCAAACAGGAGAAATAATTAGCCCACTGCGCACAAGAGCGACGCTCGAAACATGAGATTCACTGAATGGGTGTCGAGGGCCATGAATGAGCGCATTGTTGTGGGCAATTCACGCGAGCCTTGGACAGCAGAGACTGTTGAGGAGACGTTGGCCACATGTCGCGATTTGGAAATCAAAGATGGCAAGGGACATATTCAAGCAGACTTGAAACTGGAAGCCAAGGGGACCAGTGTAAGTTCTGACAGTTCCAGCTACCAGTCTTTTTACTAACATATACCAGCTCAATGCCGCTCAAAAGACTCCAAGCGGTCTTGTGAATCAGCTCGCTTACTTGCTGCACAAGGAAATCCCCATGATAGCCTTCAACTACTTCACCATGCACAAAATCGCATGGGATTTCATGACTGATCTTAAACGAGCTTTCACGGCGGATATGGGCCCCGAGTTTCTCGAGTACGTTCCATCAGAAAACCAATTACCTTTTGTCGTTGGCTACGTCTTCTCTACGGCCTCTGGCCACGGCAGCAGCGATGTACGAGAGCGCGGACTAGGCAATGATGGATTCATTGACATTACAACGGAGGTTATGAGCGTGTTCTTGACCGAGAGCAAATGACGCCTTATCAAAGAGGCGAGTGAGGAGCATGTTCATCCTAGCGAGGTTGCCGGTATCGATATTGATGGTACTGGACTTTGGAAGACTGAGCATTTCAAGATGACTGGGGGTAGAGGTATGACTGGGGGAGGGCAAGAAGCCATGGTTAACGAGCTTATGAAGCTTTTGCGGGGTATGATGCAAAAACTTGTCGGACTGAAGGAATTTGGTGCTGAAAATATGTGATGTTTCACTGGAAGGCCTTGGGTGGGTTATAGAAAAATCAGGATTAAGGTAAGAGACTGCCATAAATGTTAGGATCACTTACTTTGAGTTTTGAGTCCTAGATACTTAAATATTTCTGTCGGCATGCTCTTGATGCCTCGACTCGCCTGGGCGTCTTACATATTTGGAATGTTGCTGGGTATATTATTATTCCATCAAACATGTTCTTTACCAAGCTACGCATTCGACCAAGGTCTGCAGGAAAACTTCTGAGCTTGATAACGACCTAGATACAAAACAATTACTATAGTACAGTACATAACGGCACAGCCACTAAAAAGAAGTCAAGCACATGTCACGGCCGAGCTAAACCCGTCCTCCAAGTCGAGTCTTCCATACAAGATATCCAGCATAACCCACAACACCCGTCAAAGCCAGTCGTCCCACGGCCGCGAGCAAGTTCTGGGTCGCCCGCTCTCTGCTCTTCTGTCTTATAACCTTACTCTGTCGCCTAAAGGTTTCGCCGTCGTTGAGATGCGGGAATGGTGCCTCAACCATCTTACCCGTCTCTGGGTCCTCAGTCTTGGGTACAGGAACATCTAGGTACTCGCACAGCGGTCCCCAGCCCTCTTTGATGGTATACTCGATGTAGCGGTCTGCTGGAATCCTGTCGTGGAACTCTTGATACTGCGCATTGAACCAAGCGATAGCTTTATCCTTATCCTTCCCATGGTCATACTTCTGGACCAGGCCTCTCATAGATTTGCTATACTTAGCCATGTACTGAAGGTTCGTGTCAAGCAAGAAGCAATAAATCATGCTAAGCTTAGTCAAGAAATCCTTGGGGCTAGTCATCAAGTAGATACTGTTAAGCACACTCTCATACCACTTCTCCGGGTCGCGATTAAGGATGATAACCTTAGCTTCAGGATAGAGCTCCGCTAATTCGGCACCGAAGAAGGCAGCGGGAACATCGCAGACGGCTTGGCAATCGCCAAGCAAGTGGTCCCAGTCATCGCGGGTAAAAGATCCTTTGCCGGCGTACTTTGCTTCGAAAGCACGGATCCATTCAGGGACACGAGATGGGTCCTTGATGAGTGTTTGCATGTGGTAGCAGTCGTGGAAACCAAGCTGCCATAGCGCATTACGAATACCTGTACATCCGTTTCAGCTGTTACCCTGGAACTAGGTTACGCGCGTAATGTTGAGAAGCTTATCAACCAACGCATGTTATGCGATGCACCCCTTTTAAGATTGGAATAGAGTTGATGGGGACATGGAAAAACATACTCAACGTCCCTGTACGATGAACGCCACATACAATGACGCGCATAGGGACAATGCGATCAGGGATCACAGATGATGTTGCCATTGTTTCGTTTCGCGAGATGACGAGGTTTCAATGACGATGGAACTTCAATGGAAGGGAGATTATTGATGCCCAGAGTCAAGGGTCAAAAGTAATTGATAGCCTAACCTATTTCGCTTCGCGTCAGTGAACGCGCTTGGGCGTTTGTCTCGGTGTATTCATTCACCTTGAGTCTCGGTATTGAGTGGGTTGTATTAGGTTGAAGGTGTAGGGATGGCCATGGCCTACGGGACCCAGTGAAAAGAGTCTCGACTTAGGTTAACAGTCGGTGATAGCTAATGCTAATCTAATTGGTGAGGTCTTATCATACGCTAACCATTTGCACAGTATGATAGGCTGAACAGACTACCTGTTGAAAACTCTACCAGGAATAGAACAGCAGATTATTCAATGGTGGTGAATTATTAGAAACACCAAGGATATGGATATCTTTCATGTCTAGAGCTTTCTAGTCTAAGCTTGGCTTTCGCTACGGCGCTATGATCTGCTGATGGTGGATGCTCCGGACAAGCCGGTATCGGGTGGATCTCTGACTGTGATCTCTGTTCCTTGCACTTCAGTTACATCCCAGAGCCTCCAAACTCTAACATGTGATGGCAAGGAATGTATATATGGGTCTACAGGGGATAACTCAATCTGATGGTGGTGTTGTGAGTTACAAGACAGAGCTGGTTTCTGACTCACCGGTTAATGGCTGTACATTACGCGTCAAAAATACAAACCCATTCATGCTCGAATCATGATACGTACAAGACAAGAGGAAATAAGTGACCGCCTCTATCGGTATCTGCATCTGCACGTCAGGATGCATGTCTATCATACCCATCTTGGAAATCAAGACAGTCGATCAACTGTCAACCATGCATGTGCAACTTCTCTGGTGTTTCTTCAACAATTGAGATGGTGTGAACTAAAAATGAAATTCTCCCGAGAGATCAATAGTGAGCTTCAATTCCAGACCATCTCCTCCTAGCGGCCAACCTAGGCCATCACCCGAAGTCCCGATCGCTGCAGGGCTGTGAATGCAGCTGCAACTGTACGTCCCCTGATGCACAGGGCACCTCAAGGTCTCAGCGGCCCGCACGTGGCGGTGGAAGAAGCCCGTTGGAAGCTATTGAGCCTCCATCCATCTCCCGTCTGATGGGTTCCATTCTAATACCGGTAGCCCGGGTGGCATCCAAGATTTTAACCCTGCCTTTATCTCACTCACACCCTTCCAGAAGGAGTAATCCGAGCTACTTTACTGTTCATGATAACCAAGACTTGTGTTCATTTACCCGGGCCAATCCAAGGACAGGGAGGAGACATGATGAGACAGATCCAAGACCGCAGCACTGAAGCGAAAATTGGCCTACGTGCGTTGAGCGACGATAGGTGAAAAGAGGAATTGCTTTGTTCAGTGTTTGTATCATGTATCATGAATAAAACCTGTGATTTAATAGGCGAAAGATAAGTATGCAATTCATGACTCGAACTAGAAACACCAAAAATGGCATCACCAGTCCAATACCAGCTCAACAACATACCACGAAGCTATGACTGCTGCTTTATAGGCTGAGGATTCAAGGCACGAGCACACCATCATCATCATATATTCATAGCATCATCTCAAGCCTAGCTGTGGCCTGCCTGTCTCGTCTCGGGCTTGCTCTCGGCGACCCACAGTCCTTATCACGCAAGTTTGCCGCCCCCGTAGCCACAACACTACAGGAGGAAAGTGAAAAAAACTACACTATGTACAGGCCCAGTTTTGTTTTTCTTGTTCTCGCCCCAGAGCGAGGAAAGAGAAAGTATGTAAATCATGTCACCCATCCATCCCCCCCTTGATCGGCGCCATGATCAATTCTTCAAACTCAGTTTGCCCTCTTAGGGCGAATCCTTAAAAGACTGCGGATAACCCCCAACTTTTTAAACCCGGAGACCCAATATTTTCTATATCAACTTCGTTTGGAATAAGATGGCCGAACAGAACGACAGTAGCGAAAGTGGGAGTGGCGGTCGGCCCAGTCAAGTTCACACTCCTGTCCGCAAGGAAAAGAAGCGAGTCGGCTGGCAATCCAGCAAAGAAAACAATGGAGAGGGCAGCGAATCACTAAAAACACCTCGCAAAGATGAAGTTGTCTTCTCACCTGCTGGTTCACCAAAGCTTGCCCCTGGAGAACTACCACCCAGTGCACCAGATGCCTACGAACTAAGCCTTGCCCTGACAAAGATCTTATCTGCCGAGCAGGAAAAGAAGCGAATGGAGAGGGCACAGAATCTTGCGCCCGATACACCAGATTTAGGTCCGAAGCGACCGAGGCCAGCACTACGGAGAAACACGAGTTATGACGACCCCGGAGAGAGGGAGAGGGCGGACCAGGCTGAGTCGAGGATTCCTGAGCGGCAGTACAGATCTATGGCAGATGCTCGCCAAAGAGCTGATCGATTAGCTGTATCAGTGGGAAGTTACTCTGCGCCCGGATCTCGACGAGCTTCACTTGACCTTGATGAAGTGCCCTCGTTTCAGCCCTTGATCGAGGACTATGACAACCCAACACCACCGCTCAAGACGACTACCGCCGAAGATGCAGGATACTTTGGCCTTCGACAGCGAGTAACTAACTCGGATCGCTTTCAGCATCATGCTGCGGCAGAAAACCTGGTTAGGTCGCATACTCGAAAGGGGAAGAAAGACTTGTTCACACAGCATCCTAATGGAGGACCGACTTCTGGTACTGCGACGCCAGTTCTTCAACAAGCGTATGCTCATGACTACGTTCCACGACCGGACCATTACCGTGGTGGTATCCTTTCATCACTGCTGAAGCTCTATCATGATGATAGAAACGCTCCTGGTAGTGGGATGAACACGCCCAGAGATACAGGAACACCACTTATGTCCCCTCGTAACTCACCTCCGATATCTCGGCCTGGATCGTCAAACGGCACTCCTCCTATCCGATCGCCCCCTCGATCGCGACCTTCTAGTGGCTTGTTCAACTACCACAAGAGCCGCCACTCATCGTCTTCGCTTGCACTAACAGAGCTTATGAAGTCGTCATCTATGTTCGCCGCTCCAGCATCCGCCAACATCTCCGATAAATGGGCCGAGCAGATCAAGCAAAAGCCACCGCCTCCTAAGAAGCGCGACAAGGCTCGAATTACGATTCATATTGCAGGTATCATTCAACGGCACAGGTATCTGCTCAAGCTCTGCCGAGCACTCATGATGTACGGCGCTCCTACACATCGATTGGAAGAGTACATGACCATGTCGTCACGAGTTCTCGAGATCGAAGCGCAGTTCCTTTATCTTCCTGGCTGTATGATTATCAGTTTTGACGATAGCACTACACATACTACAGAGGTCAAGCTCGTTCGAGTGCCGCAGGGTATCGACCTCGGACGTCTTCGAGATGTGCACAATATTTACAAAGAGGTCGTTCACGACAAGATCGGCGTTGAGGAAGCTACTAAGCGACTGGACGATGTTAACGAACGGAAAGACAAATACAACGTCTGGGTGCGAGTGTTCTTGTATGGTGTTGCATCAGCTTGCGTTGCACCTTTCGCTTTCCAGGGACGATTCATCGATTTACCTATTGCCTTTATCCTCGGAGCTATAGTCGGCATTCTTCAATTAGTCTTGGCTCCGAGCAACGAACTATACGCCCACGTCTTTGAAGTTTCCGCCGCCGTCATCACATCTTTCATTGCTCGAGCTTTCGGTTCTATCCAGGACGGAAAGCTCTTCTGCTTCAGTGCGTTGGCACAGAGTAGTATCGCATTGATTCTTCCCGGTTATATGGTCCTCTGCAGTTCACTTGAACTTCAGAGTCATAATCTCGTGGCTGGTAGTGTCCGTATGGTACACGCTCTTATCTACACACTTTTCCTCGGATACGGTATCACCATTGGCACATCACTCTACGGTATGATTGATAAAAATGCATCGAGTCGATCAACCTGCGATATGCCTCTTGATCGAAGCTGGTTCTTTCTTTTTGTTCCCGCATTCACCATGTGTCTCTGCCTCATCAACCAAGCCAAGTGGAAGCAAACTCCTGTCATGGTCGGAATGTCTGTTGCTGGCTGGTCAGTCAACAGCTACTGCGCCGAATACTTTGGAGGAAATGGACAGATCTCTAACATGCTTGGTGCTTTGACCGTTGGTATCTTGGCAAACTTGTACTCTCGAATGGGACGGCACGTCGAGAATGGTTACTTGGACTTTATCGACTGGTGGAAACTCAGGGTTCGACCACGATATACCAAGAAAAAGCTTGACTCGGATTCATCGTGGTCCCTCCCAACACTCGTGGATCCCGAGTCCCGACCGACGACCCCGGAAAAGAGCCAAGAGCCCGAGAAGAAGCCTCGAAAGGTCGGGTACAGTCTTGCAGCCGCAGCTATGCTTCCTGCTATCTTTGTCCAGGTGCCGTCCGGTCTGGCAGCAGGCGGTTCTCTTTTGGCCAGTATCTCAGCGGCTGATGAGATCACCAAGAACGGAACCAAGGTTGCATCTGATATCAGCGCAATGGGCAGTCTTGAAGGAACAGCATTCGATGTTCTGCTCAAGGTTATTCAAGTTGCCATTGGTATCAGTGTTGGCCTGTTCATCAGTGCCCTGATTGTTTACCCGCTGGGTAAGAGGCGCAGTGGTCTGTTCAGTTTTTAGGCTGAACACCCATCACGACACATTCATTTTCTTTGTTTATTTTCTTTACAGTCTTAATACTAGACAGACAAATACTGGTTACAAGGGGTAGCCATCAGCGGATATACAAAAGCAACAGGTGGAATTTCTTGTTTTCTTGGTTATACATCAGAATTGGGTTGGAAGCGGCTGGCGCAAAGCGAGCGAGTCCTGGGTTTTCTTTTTTACATACATACAGAACTTATAGAGATAAGGAATGGTAATGACCGGGACGAAAGGATATACACCGTTGATAGAATAATATTTACTTTTCTTACTAAGAAAATACGTCTATTTTCATAAAACGTGTCGTGTTGCACGAGTCTCAATCAAGAGTCAAATCAAATGTGGAAACGATCTCGATCCTCAACTGATGATACAGTGACGTCAGCGACAAAATACTCAAACCCAAACCCAACCTCTCATTCCAACTCAACATTTACCACCGGCTTCTCTAAAATTCAGCTTTTTCTAGTGTCAAACTAGACCAACCAAAAATAGTTGCAGACATGAAGGTCCGTTCTTCGCGCATCTCTGTGTCGATCGCCAAGGCAATAAGCCAACGGCACGGCAAATCGAAAAAAGGCATCATCAAAACTATACTCGCCTTTTTTCGCCTCTTCAAAATCCTTCTCATACGCTACCGCTCCGTCGACTTTCTTGCTTTACGCAAAGAAGTCTGGCAGCTCGATGAAGATGAATATTACACCTCTTTCCAAACAGATGGAAAAGATTCTGCAGAGCTCATTCCAATTGGTGATCTAGGTTACAGCGGCTCAACATTCTTCACAACAGCTAATGAGAAGTATCTCATAAAGTCACTACCTAGACGCTTCGAGCATGAGTTCTTTGCAAATGATCTGCTAGATCCGTATATAGGACACATGAAGCATCAACCGCATAGTTTACTTGTCCGCATTACGGATCTGGTGTACTCACCACAGGTATCAATTGGCAGCATGATAGGCGCTGCTCCCACACACCATATCGTTATGGAGAATTTGATATACGGGAAGCCAAAGGGCGATGATGGAAAGACGTGGGAGACATATGATCTCAAGCCAAACGACTACTTCTTTCCGGAGCGGGATATCGCAAATGGTGCTCTCGCACCAGACAGTGTGATAGATCGCCTCGTTGATGAATTCCCCGACAAAGTCCGCGTTACACGCCAAGCCAAACAGGAGCTCGTGTCTCTACTCTTCGCAGACTCAGCACTTCTTGCATCACACAACGCAGTCGATTACTCCCTCTTCCTCGTGCGGTATCCGAAGGGTATGGAAGTACCTGTTGTGGAATCCGATCCTGGAATCTGGAGACGAGGTGTAGATGATATTGAAGGAAAGTGGACATATCGATGTGTGGTACTGGACTTCTTCTGGACGAAGCATACATTTCATGCGAAGGCGTTGACCAAAATTGTTAAGATCTTTAATAAGGTTGCTCATAAGGGGCCGATGAGCATCACAGCAGATCCGGAGGAGTATAGAGAGAGGTTTATGAAGATGGTAGATGAGATGGTTGTTGAGGGATGATTCTTCTCTTCTCTTATGCTGAAGTTTCGTGGGAAGCTTGGATGGGGGAGGAGATGCAATGATTGTCTTCTCTGTTTGATGATACCTAATGCTATTATTAATTGACAAAAGACCTCTTTTCTACCTGCGATGTGTATACACCCATTTGGACCTTGGTGATAAAAAGCAAAGTGAAGATGAGCAGCGCAGGGTAATCAACTTGGATCCACCCGCCCTTGACGCTATTCTTGAGCAATCTCATTCTTGGGCCTCCTCATTCTTTATGAGTTTATGAATATCACAACTTCTGTTATGCTCGTTTACTCACTAATTGAGGGTACTGAGGATCTATTCAATACTGTTTTGTTCTTATTCTGGTAGACAATCGCCAAAACTCTATCTTAAAACCCTAGCTCGCCCGAAAACTTCGGTAACAACAGCCCCTCAAACTTTGAAGCCACTCAATGACTCTCCCTTTCACCTCCAAGCTCACCATTCACGGCAATCAACATGACCTTCTACTGTGCATACTGCGATAAGCTCTTCTACTCCGGGAAAAAATCTCGTGACCAACACTGTCAAGCAACAGGTCACGCCCTGCCAGCGTTCGAATGCGATACCTGTAGCTTTTGCTTCGACGATGAGTATGACCGCTGCGAGCATATGAATCTTGAGTTACACTGGGATCCGGACGCGCCTGAGTGTAAACACTGTTATTTTCGCGCTGTGACGGATAGGGAGATTTGGGAGCATGAGATTGCGATACATAATTATTGCGCTGACTGCAATCGTCTGTTTCAGAACAGGAATAACCTTCGAATGGCAAGTGATAACATCAATTGACATGTATAGTTGTTAATTTGCCTAGTACTTGACCTCCAAGATCCATCGAACGTCTACCGTGAAATGCCCGTTCTGCAAACTCAGTTGCAACACTGCTACTAGTCTATCTTATCACCTTGAGCGAGGTTTATGCCCTCGTGTTCCCCTAGATCGCAATAAGCTCTACCGCTATATCAAGTATCGCGATCCATATCATTTCATCTCCAACAAAGAAGTAGCGTGGATTGGGGAAAAGACATACACCATCAACCCAACCGCTGCTTGGAATCCGTGGGCCAAAGCATTCGAATGTTACCTATGCCACAAGCTTTATATGACCTTGACAGCATTGAAGAAACATCTCCATTCACCAAGACATCAGCAGAGTCTGTATCATTGTTTGAATCGATCATGTGGCAAGGAGTTTAAAACACTGGCGGCGCTTGTCAATCATCTTGAAAGCGAGTCGTGCAAAATAATGAGATTCAAGCAGGTTCAAAAGAGTATTTCAACCATTGTTGACCCTCATAAGACGATAAAATTTCCCTAATTGGAATGGAATGTCTTGTTATTGGGGTGAGTTTATTGTATTTGCTTGGATGGAGCTTGGGCGGTTCACAAAATGCTGGTTAGAACTCGAATTGGGAATGCCAGCAAGACATGATCATTATCACATTTGTACAATAATATGGTAGGTTAAACTAAACGCGGATTTCCATCTCTCCAAAGCCCCAATAAGATGTTGAAATACCAGCCTTAACATCTCTCATGGCTTCTATGCTTCGCCTCGCAATTATAGACACCACATACTTAGAAGACACGCACACAGCAAGCCTACCAAAACGAAAATTGAGGTTGATTGGGCTTTGGGCGATGTTCCATCTTTCCTTCCTTTGCTAGGTATTCTCGGCCATCACGTGTCCGCTTTCCTTCACCTTCCTTCCATCTTCTCTCAACCTCAACCCGTCACCTCCACGTTTCCCTCTCACTACAATCTCATCTTTGCAACTCCCATTTCTCTGTCTGAATAACCCATCGGGCTTTTTTCGACAGTGACGAAGACTAAAATATGGCTCCTACGTGCGAGACTTGCTAGAGGCAGTTCCCAGCAGGATGGCATGCTCTAGAACAACACTGCTATGCGACAGGGCATTGGTTGCCCGACTCGGACGGCGAATGCGACATTTGCGGTTGGTGGTTCTCGAGTTTTGAAGAGTGCCAAGATCATGAGATCTGCGATCACTTCTATTGTGATTACTGCGAGCAAGATTTTTCAACTTGGAACAGCATTAATCAAGTATGTTTTTCCCAGGCTGCTTAGATCCCAGCAATAGCATGCATAGCATCTGAATTCCCTGCGACATTACCGCAATTCAAGCTATTCAGTTTACCAAAGAGGGGTTGAGTGTCCTTTTTGCCAAGCACACTAGCGAACTGCTACTGGCATCATCCATCATCTCGAGCGCGGATGCTGCCCCAACGCACCGTTGGATCGAGATACACTCTATCTAGAGATTCGACGAAGAGACCCTGATGGTTTCATCTCGAACAAGTTCCTCGAGTGGCATGGCACCGTTTCGTACGAGTCGACTTCTCTAGCTTACAATCCTAGATTCGGTCAATACGAATGCTATCTATGCCACGATCTATTTCGACACTTGTCAAGTCTCAAACAGCATTTAGAGTCACCTCGACACCAGCAGAATCTATACCACTGTCCGAACAGATCGTGCTTGAGGGAATTCATCACTCTGGCTGGCGTGATCAACCATTGGGAAAGTGAAGCATGCCGCTTCATGCACTTTGGGGCTGTTCAGAATGGGGTTCGCGGACTTTTATGTTCAAACCGGTCGATTGCATTCTGATCAAGGACCGAAACGCCTTTCGGCCTTCACGACAAGAAAGAAGATTGTTCGGCCTCGATACGACGGATTTTATATTGGCCGCAGGAAACAAAAGCCAGGCATGACATTTCAAAGTTGCGAAAGGAGAATGCATCGCTTTGGACCTGGTTCTCGACTATTTGTCCAATACTGTTCATATATCAAAAAGGGACATTGTTTTAATGGAAATGGGCATAATTATGTACACTTAGCTTTAAGAATCCATGACATCGAGGACGTCACTCGACCATTTCATATGCTCACCCACTTCCATCGGAGTGAGCAAGGAGGTTCATGTTCAACTCGCGCATAGTATAAGCTCATAGTAAAAAAAGTTCTCCTTTGAAGACGTTTTTATTGTTTTGCTGATGTCTTGACTCGCGGAGACATTCATATTGCCACTAACACTCGCAAAAAGGAATATGAATAGTCACAAAGCTCCATCAAAAATATTCAAAACTTGAGGTTGACCAATTACATACTAATCAGGAATGATGCTGTGGCAATAACACTATGAAGCTAGCGGCCCTTGACGGCCTTCAACTACATGACTCGTACCGGATGTACGGGGAGTTCGAATAGCTCACGCTGAAAATTGTGCGAGTTATAATAGCGGGCTCACATATAGCGAAAACATTGAACTGAGTTTTAATAGGCCCAGTGAGTGACTTGAATGTCAGATTTCTCAGATGCAGTATCAAGAAAGGCGCCCTAGTGCGTACTCCAGCCTCCAGGCTCAACTCCAAACTAAGGCGTACAGCACAGTAAAAGAAGGGCTGAACGGAGAATTCCGTGGTCAAAACTACCGTAGCATTGGTCTTCTAACGATGATGGTTTAAATTCCGGTAAATAAAGGTTCTATTATTCCCGTAACTAGTCCGTATCTAAACTGTTTGTGGTTAACAGTTCATATAAGAACGTACGACATTTGGTAGGCAATGCCACTGCGCACGCGACCCATTCCCCGTTTCTCAAGGGCCCAATGGCAAATGAACCGGCCCCTTGTGGAAAGCAATGACTGGAGACATCTTATAACTCATTCTATAAGCCTCATACGTCTTCATGAACTCGAATGACATTGTATGAGAATGAAGTCATGACTGTATACGTAGTAGAGCGTCCCACTCGTTAGGTAAACCCCAGTCCCTGCAGCCCCATATCTCGGTAAACTGTTTAAACTCCATAGCCAGGGATAATTTTGTTGGTTCTTAACAAAAGGATTTTAGGACAAGATGACAGCAAAGATGGAGGTTGGGGAAAACTCTTGGTCAATGCTGTTAAAGTGGTATGTTCGTATTCTTGGTATTCTATCCATCTGTCTATCTATCTACCTACCTAATCTAAGCGTACTTGCTCACCATCTTAAGAATAGCAGCGTTAATCTCCTTGGGGTTAGTAGCGCTCAAGTAATGTCCACCTCCCTCAATGAATTCAAGTGTAGCCTCAGGGCTAGAGGTGAAGAGCTTAATATGTTCAGTGGGAACAGTTGTACCAAAGACAGGATCGGCAGTACCCTAATATATACATAATGATTAGCTTCGGTTAGTGCAGAACGTTTACTTGGTTCACTCACCTGAAGCCAGAAGACAGGGCACTTGACATCTCTCAAGCGCAGGAGCAGACCATCTCGCTCGAAGAGGTTAACAACAGCAATGCGAAGCTTATTACGGCCCTCGTCTCCGCGATACACTTGCTTTAGTGTCTCGTCCCAGAACGCGAGCGTTTCGGGAGCTGGGTTGGCGCCGAAGCCAACCGACGCAACGAGGCCACGCCACACGTCATCAACGACAAAGTCAGGAGTGGGATCAGCGCTGTGCCAGCTCTCGTAGAAAGGGCCAAGCTGAGTCTTGGGATCCCAGCAGCCCTTTTCGCGGGACTCGACAGACTCGTAGTCCATAGAGGTGCCTAGCGGCAAAACACCGAGGATCTGTTCCGGTGGGACGGTGTAAGTCAGGGGTTTCACTCGATCGGGTATAGAAATGCCTACTACCGAGGTGACCTCGACGGTGGACTCTCTATACATGTAAGACATCAACGTACCTTTTCAGGGGCCAAGAGAGCCATGCGAACGACGATCCATCCTCCAGCGCTGGTACCCAAGGCAAATGCCTTGCTGACGCCAAGGGCCTCCATGACCTGGAGGTTCATGATAGCTGAGTCCCAGTAAGTGAAATGCTCGGACTTGGAGCTTGTGGCGCCATGGCCAAGAGGCTCAATGGCGAGCAGGTTAACGGCGTCAGTGAGCTCCTTAGCTGAGAATTGAGCTTCGAAGAGAGAGGATGTGGTGCACATGGAGTTAACCAGCACGAGGGTAGGCTTGCTAGAGTCGATTCCAGAGCCTGAGACACGATAACCGGCATCGATACCTCCCAGGTGGGGAACCTTGACGGTTAATTTGGCAGCCATTTTGTGCAGATAGTAGTATATGGAATGTCAGATACTATCCTGGGTGTGAGGAGAGAGAAGGGAAGTAAATTCTTGGTATGGCCCAAAGAAGGGCTAGAGGAACTGGCTATGTACTTCGTAACCGACACCCACTGAAAATGTGCGTTGTACCTAGCGACTATCAGGGGGCTAAAATATCCGCAGAATTGAGTCTGAGTTAACAGACTTGATCCACAAGGGGATACTACTCCGGGAGATAGTCGGCGCCGTTCCGCGCGGACTCGAACGGAACGGCCGGCGGTCCGCTTCTAGTATGGCAACTCTACTATGATCAGACAACACACGTTTGGAAAACGGCCCGGACCGTTGAGAGGTTATTCACATTGTGTGTGAGAGTGTGAGCGTTTATGTATGATCGCACCGCATTTATCGGAAGAAATACATCACCACCTGCAGCATTGTATCCCATGTGGAATCTCCTGTTTCGTTTCACTAAATTCCCGCGTGCTGTGTCTCGGTACTCCATATTCCTTCTCGGCATTCTCCACCAATTTTAAGGCTCATTGGTGAAAATTTCAATGGCTTGATGTAGAGTGCTGACGGGCGCCAGGGATTCTCACCCGACACTACGGCGCAGCCATAGAAAAAAGAAAAGAAGAACTCAATGAATGCTGGTTCCTGAATCAGATCCTCCCTGTCAGAAATGTCACCCTGCATGAACTAACTTGCCACCCCGTAACGGAGAGATCTCCAAATCGGCTCACTTACATAAAGTTTTGTCGGGACAGTCAGGTGAAAGATATGTACGCATTGGCTTTGTTGACACAGAAGATGCTCGATTGGGAGCATGCCAAGCATCTTGATCAATAGATGTCTCAGTATAGCCTCAAGGATATCACAGCTCTATTTGCTTTTTCCGATTGGATCATCGCCAGCAGAATTCTTCAACGCGGAGTGGGAGTCGTTTCCCGACGGTGCGGAATTAGGAATCCACAACCACGTTCTTAGCCAGAGGAGATCCAATATGTACTAGTTGACTAGGTAATTACGATCCTTGGCCGTTTACCCAGTATTTTCAATGTCGCCTACTCGAGTAACGACCTATTCTACTTTTGGTTGAAGTTGTCAGACCAGTTGTGGCCTTGTCTCCGCTAGTTTCATACCCTGCTAGTCCTTACAAGACATGATATCCTCCTAGACCAATATGTTTTGGATTTAGACCATTCTATTTCTTCATTTTGCATTCTTTCTGTGTTCCTTCGTTCATGGTGTATTAATTTTTTTGCCAATATGTCGTCCGAGTCTCAGCTCCCTGGCCTTCCTGGCTTCGACAAGCACAACATCCAACCATGGACCGTCGAAGTTGTTGTTTCAATGACAGTTCTTGCTTTAGTTTCATGTGGTCTACGATTGTATAGTCGGCATCTTAAAGCCCAGAAGCTCTGGTGGGATGACTACCTTATTCTCTTCTCAATGGTAAGCATATTGCACTTGTAAGTGATGGACAAGTCTAACAGACGCAGTGTTGGAACTTGGTCGTTGTAGGCTTCATCTTCGCCATGCACGCCAACGGTATGGGTATTCACGCCGATAAAGTCCCCCCAGCACAGATCGTTATGATGGCAAAGTGGCTTGTCGTCGCGGAAGTTCTATACGCTTGGAATCTCGGCTGGACGAAACTTAGTCTTCTGCTTATGTACTACCGCATCTTCCGTGTCCCTTACTTCAAGAAGATGGCATGGATTGTGGGATCCTTCGTATGGGCTTGGGTCATCTGCATTACCTTCCTCTTCATCTTTATCTGCATCCCCGTAGCGAAACTCTGGTATCCTCAACTCCCTGGCCGATGCATCAACCAAGTCGGAACCTGGATCGCCAACGCCGCCTCGACTATCTTTACCGATCTCGTTATCCTGACTCTACCACTTCCTCCTATTTGGAAGCTTCAGCTCGGAAAGTCGGAGAAGCTGGGTCTCACTGCTGCTTTCGCCATCGGTTCTTTCGTCGTCTTCGCCTCGGCTTATCGAACCAGCGTGCTATTCACCTACACCAGCTCCGATCCTAGTTACACCCTCGCCCCGACCGTAGGATGGACCGAGATCGAGATGTCCGCTGGTATCGTCTCCGCCAACTTACCAACCATGTTGCCAGTCCTCCGAATTGTCGCCAAATTCACCGGCCTAAGCGGTCTGGCGTCAACAGTCCGCAGTAACGTCCGCCCAACAGGCGACAAGTCTACCAAAGGGTTAAAGTCCCACGAGAACACAGGTGCTGGCAGAAGTTCCAACTCTGGCTCTGCATCATCGAATGCATTCTACAGACTTCCCGATGACAACGACTCAACTGATCCGATCAAGGGAGCGAACTTCACAGAAACAACTGCACCAGTTGAAGGGAGACTAAGGCCTGACATGGATGGCTATGAGCTTACGACAAAGACGTATAACTCTAAACTCGACAAGAGTAATAACAGCAGTGAAGAGATGTTGCAGGGAATCAGAGTGCACACGGAATTTCAACAAATAACTACACGAAAGCCATAATGGAATGAGTTCAGGGAAATGTCAAGGTCATTTTATGGTGTACGCAAAATATTAAAAAGCAGGCGGTAATGGAAGCGACATTCTTTTCTCTTATTTAGACCGAATACCCGATAAACAAGTTCATCTTTCAAAACAATGCTACCTCGTTCGTTCACTTCATAATTGTCATCACCAGCTGGAGATGTTTTAATATGGGAGAAACTCCTGTACCCAGGACACGTACCAATGGTCTGATATAATACAGTTTTACCATTTGGAAATGAAAACAGTCCACGTGTTTGTCGATCAAAATTCAACCATGAACCTTGCGGCTCCGATGCCAATTGCTGTCAAAACTTCAATCATTCATACGGAGTATTTCCACTGGCTTCCGTGAAGTTTTCAAGGCTTACTAGTCCAAAATAACCCATTACAGCCATTAGCACAATAATGAACTTTATGGTACCATACGCGAAGTCATAGCGGGAATCTGGACTGTCAGCCAATATAAAAAGGAGGCTTAGCATATCTCCCGGCTTCTTTATCCAACAGGCATCCCAGGAGTTCGGAAACGTCAAAACTTTAAGCGGGCCTGAGCGTCAGACAAGGCTTCTGTCGATCGTGGGTTGATGCCATGTGGGAGGAGGATTAGCGAGTCCTGATGTTTTGACCATGCGGATGTAACCTATATCCACTCGGGGATAGAGAACTTCGTGCCTGAGTGTTTTCGAAAGATCAGGGGAACATTTACCCACCTGAATAGATAGTAAACGTCTTATTGTTTCAATAAACGGCTATTTTGTCTGTCTTGTACTACTGGGCTTATATAGCATACGAGCGTCGGTAGGCTTTTATTTATTGATAGCTAAGAATGCATATTGTCGAAGCTTACTATATGGTGATAGCCTGTGTTGGTGAAGTTTACATGAAATAGAACTTGTTTAATGTGTTTATATTCTTTTATTCTTATCTCAAAGCTTCTGTACCTATCCGATCAGTATTCACAACATATCGAACCTATAAATTCGCGACATCTACATACCGTCACAGTAGAAAATGTGACGACATTAAATAGCACGTGAACGTGCCATAAAGTTTTTCTCTATTTTGCCTTGGGTTTGAACATCGGTTGCGGCTTTCTGAAATAGACGCACCCGTTGATGTGGTTGTCCAGCCATTGCTGCAACGTAGACAGTAGGCCACTTATTTTATAATCAGATAACAAAGAAGAGAGAACGGTCAATAAACAAAAACTGTCACTTTATGATATTCTATCTTGACAGCATCAAAGAAACACAAAGCTTCAACCTTGAAGGTACAGGGTAACCTTATCACTTATCTACACGTGATCTTGGGCAGCGACTCAACTCAGGCTAGCTGCTGCACCGCTCTTTGATGTTGATATTGATGCCCCTGGAGATCGTGTTGCTCTCCTTTGCGCATTTCTTTGAAGCTGGTACAACTGTCGGCATTTCCTTTGTTGCTTGCGTCTTACCGCCTTTGAAGAATCCCCAACCAACGAACCCATTGGCTAGCCATTCTACAATCATCTGGTTTTCAGCGCATCCTCCACAGACACGTCACGAAACGAAGCTCCCACCAAAACTTCGCCCGCCCCTCCCCCGCCGTTTTCTCCAGGAACGAACCGCTTTCGCATACCCCTTTTCAACCCCCAACAACAACCGTTCTTGGAACTATTAATACGAAACGATATCTTGGGACTTACTGCTTGCTCTCCTGAGCAGAGCGATACGCCGCCATCATGAGCCGGACGTTGACGAGCCGGCAGGCCGAGGAGCTGTTCGTACAGGGGAGCTTCTGGAGCTTTGATTTGCCTATCTGACCATGCTGCAGGCATAAATCCATCATCGCCTACCTCGCCGCAAATAACCTACAAGATAGCGCCAATGCCATGAGAACAGAGCTTAGCCTTGGAGAGGATACTTTCGATACGGCTACTGCGAAGAAATACGAGACCCTTTTGGAGAAGAAATGGACCAGTGTTGTGCGGTTACAAAAAAAGGTATGGAGGCGAATTATTGCGCTTAGCATTACTTGGCTAACTGAGCGACTCCGTAGATCATGGATCTTGAAGCGCAGAACCAGTCGCTCCAGACAGAACTTAATAGCGCTACACCGACATCTCTCTCTAACCGTAAAGGAGATCCAGCATCTTGGCTCCCATCTGGTCCTCCACGTCACGTCCTTCAATCGCATCGAACACCTATCAACTGCGTCGCCTTCCATCCGATTTTCTCATCCATTGCATCTGGAGATGAAGATGCTACTATCAAGATTTGGGATTGGGAGTTTGGCGAGCTTGAAAGGACGGTGAAAGGCCATACCAAAGCGGTTCTCGATCTCGACTATGGTGGTCCAAAAGGCCACACACTGCTTGCTTCTTGCAGTTCTGATTTAACCATTAAGCTATGGGACCCTTCGAACGAGTACCAAAATATTCGAACACTACCCGGTCACGACCATAGCGTAAGCGCCGTTCGATTTATACCCTCTGGAGCTCCCGGGGCACCGTTATCAGGCAATCTGCTCGCGAGCGCCAGTCGAGACGTTACAGTGAGGATATGGGATGTTACGACAGGATACTGCGTAAAGACGATACGTGGACATGTTGATTGGATCCGTGACGTATCTCCGTCTTTGGATGGAAAATATCTACTATCGACTGGTAACGATCGAACAGTGAGGCTCTGGGATATTTCCGTACCAAATCCTGAAGCCAAACTCGTCATGATTGGACACGAGCATTTCGTCGAATGCTGCACTTTTGCGCCACCTGCAGCGTACTCTCACCTGGCTACTCTAGCTGGACTCAAGAAGGCGCCTCCTGCGAGCAGCACTGCTGAATTTATGGCCACTGGTGGAAGAGATAAGACGATCAAGTTGTGGGATGGCCGAGGAACTTGCATCAAGACCTTAGTCGGCCACGACAACTGGGTACGAGGTCTCGTGTTCCACCCAAGCGGCAAGTTCCTTCTTTCTGTATCTGATGACAAGACACTTCGATGCTGGGATCTTAGCCAGGAAGGAAAGTGCGTCAAGACTGTTGAAGGATCACATGAACATTTCATTACGAGTCTGAGATGGGCACCACCTATCATCAAGGACAAGGGTGCGGTTGAAGAGGCCAATGGTGATGTGGGCACTCCGAAGAAGGCGGCAGCGACAGCACCTCAAGATGTGCAGATTCGCTGTGTCATTGCTACAGGAAGTGTAGATATGTCTCTTCGAATCTTTTCGCGGTAGTTGGATATACCATGCACGAGTGTTGGACATACTTAAAACTAAGGAACCTGCTCAACGAGGACCCGCCGGATAACGACGTGCTCACAATCTCGATACCGACGCAGGTTTCACTCAAGACCTGTCGGCTCATTGACGACATGGCTTGAACTTCGATAGAAATTCTCTTCTTTCGAACGGCCAGCCCAGGCCAGGCCGTATCGAATTTCAGCGGTTCCGAAAGGCGGATTTCGCAGAAGCCACTCCCATACATTGTAACGAAACAAAACCACAAACAGAAACAACAAAGACAAACCTCCTTTCTACCGATAGTCCCGCCGTCAAGATGCGTCTGGTGCATGGGGATTTTACGAATAATGTTTGATACCCAAGCGATATTAGGTATGACAGTTGATCTGATGATTGCTGTTGGGTGAGAGGGAGAGAGATGAGAGGGGAGGGGAGGTTGGGAAAACTTCGGGAACATAGCTGGCATAGACGTTAGGGGCATCATAGAACGGAAATTTTATGTATTTATTTAATTATTGAGCGAGTTGAATAGTTTACGTTGAGATGGTTGTATGAGTGACTAAAGAATCGTGGCGTCGGACATGAGGAACACAGCATGTCCTTAGGCCTTGGGCGACATCTTTCAAGACAATAAGACATTGGTTGTCAACATAACGGATTGATTAATGTGGCCTGCAGTGGAATGAGCTATCGTTCATTATTCTGCAGAAATGATGAAAGCGATCGATTCTAGGTACGCATCAATGACGCCACGATCATAGAGTCCCACAGTTGATTCACTTGTAGTTCATGAAGAACGTCATCAATAATTTGGAGTTCTTTATTTATTAAGATAGATT
Source organism: Fusarium anguioides (assembly GCA_012977745.1). NCBI lineage: Eukaryota > Fungi > Ascomycota > Sordariomycetes > Hypocreales > Nectriaceae > Fusarium > Fusarium anguioides. The sequence continues at coordinate 46,760 of JAALXK010000003.1, forward strand.
GTTTTTCTTTCGTGCCGGCTTATTTCTGCTGAATATTAAACATTGAATACATATAAATCACCACTATGTCTGCACGCATCGCTCGATCTTCAATGGCCTTGAGGCCTTCTATGCCTGCTATCCAGCGGGGCTTTCGCACAACAACGCTATTACGGCATAACGAGAAGGAACCTATTGGGCCCAAGTCTCAAGATAGACCCATGAGCAAGAGCCAAAAGTGAGTTCTCTGTTTAAAAATCCTTGAGGTTGTGTTCTAATGGGAGTAGCTCGCAAACGATCATGTTGGGTGGAGTTGGTCTTGCAATTGGCGCTGGCTTCTTCTATCTCATGTCGCGACCAGCGCATGCAAAGGAGCAGCCTATTGAGGGTGTCAAGTCTAAGCCCATGAGCCCAAAATAAGAGAACAGGAATGGAATACGAAATATGTACGCAATTTGGGTTGTTTTGACTAGTCAGGGCATAATACTTGATGGCGTAAGCGATGATTGAGTTTCAACGTATGCATAAGAGAAATGGTTGGCCAACGTAACAATTCTATTACTGCTTGTATTTTGCTTTTACCATGAACAATTCATTGATCAATCAGGCAGGTTACATTGTGGTGTCTCCGACTTATCACCGCCTATCCCACATCCCTGCCATGTCGTCGAAGGAGCTAGTTTACAGCCTCAAAAGAGGCAGCCAAGCCAAAGCTTTGCCTCTATTCGTCTGTGATGTAATCTGCGTGTTGTGCCGCAGTCAACAGACCGCGTAATCTGCACACGACGCTCTGCCGTTTTATCGTTCAGCCTTAATTGCCTAGGCGTTTTTCAGCCCTACTGCAGAATAGGCAGTGATATTTTGCTGAGGTTATATATCTTAGCTTAGGTTGCCGTTCATCTTCTCCACGACGATCTGACTGCCTATCATTCTGTCCATCCCCCGCTTTGAAGCCTACAGTAACTTCATATCTCCACACAATGGACGGAGACGGTTTTTCGGTTATTTCACTTACCTCGCTTGGTTCGAGTATATCTCATCGTGTTTTATCTAGTGCTGAAGAGCTCAATGAGTTGAACACTACGCTTGAAGTCCCCAATGAGCGATTGAGTTCGTTTGCGGCGAGGCTATATCAGCTGCATCAGCATGTGGGAGTCCTCGAAGCTGCCCTAAACGGCGCAAGCGCCATCTCGGGACGAATGCAGACCACGATAAGTCAAAGTCTTGGATCCTGTGATGTTGTCTCGACCGTGTTGAATAAACAGGTTATGAGACTGCAGGCTGAGTCGCTGCCGTTGTTGGATGAGGTATTTTTGGTGGTTTACAATGATGCCGTGCTTGCATTTACCCGCCTGTTTGCGTTTTTCGCCAAAGTGCTTTCTCTGTAAGGTATTTTACTCAACTGTGCTGATTTGATTTTACTGACGGTAGGTATTAGGACGAGCCGAGATGAGCAAGACTCTACTCTTGATAGTAAAAGTGGAAGAGAGGTCTTTGATCATGTAAACAAAGCCTGTCAAAAGGCATCGCAGACAAATGATATCCTCCTCACTGCCGGAGCGGAGAGCGAGTCTTACGCATCAAGCAGTAAAGGGCCTCTTCCAGGGGATATCGAGCCTCCACCTTATGAGCCCGCACAAGCTTCTCCAGCACTTTCACCTAGCTGCGAATCACCAAGCGGATCCGGGTCCAAAGGTTTCGCTAAGGGGCTGTCATCACTGACCAATTCGTTTAAAGCCATGACATCAGGCCTCTGGCCAAAGCCTGATCCTCTATCCACAGCTCTTTGCCAGGCGGCTCTTCGTGGAGATACTCAGCAGATGAGTGGATTACTCGCACAGGGTGCCAACATCAATGGACGAAATGGGGAGGGCAATTCACCCCTGAGCTGTGCCATCTTGGCCAACCAAGAAAACGCTGTGCAGTTTCTTCTCGGTGCTGGCGCAGATGTGAACGGCAAGGATTTGAAGATGCCACCGGTGTTTCTGGCTGCTTCTGTGGGAAGTATCGGTGTCGCCAGGATGCTCATCAACCAAGGTAATTGGAACGTCAACGCCTCGAGTTGGTCTGGACAGCCCTACTTTGTCGACGTTTGCAACAGTGAGAATTTGGAAGGTATTCGGCTGCTTCTGGAGAATGGAGCCAAGGCCAATGCTACAAATACATCGGGGAGGCCGGTACTTGCACAGGCTGTGAAAAAGGGCAATGTTGAACTCGCGAGACTACTCCTCGAGCGTGGTGCCAACCCTGACACTACCGACCTGACAGGAAACTCGCTCCTCTCGATCGCGGCGAGCCAGGACCGTATGGATATGGTAAGGCTGCTGTTGGAAAGCGGCACCAACGCAAATTCTAAGAACTTAAGCGGCGTCTCTGTACTGTCGGAAGCCATTAGCAAGAGAAAGCTTGATTTGGCGGAGCTTGTTCTCGAGCGTGGAGCGAATGCTGGTGTCAAAGATCTTGTCGGCCATCCTGCCCTTGTCATCGCCCTACGGGACAGCAAACTCTCAAAGGATGAGAAAGTCAGGGCGGTCAAGATGCTTCTTGATCATGGCGCATCACCAAACGTGTCAGATGGAACATGGGGTGTTGCAGCGATCTGCTTCGCGATGGAGACAGGTAACACGGATTTGGTAAGAATGATGCTCAAAGCCGGGTCCAACACAAAAAAGAAGATGAGCAGCGGCGAGACTCTTCTTCTGTATGCCATCGATAACGGGAAAGCGGACCAGGCGAAACTTCTTCTCGAAGCTGGTGCAGATGCAAACGCGGCGGATAAGAAGGGCAGGACACCATTAATGCAGGCTATTTCGAGGAGGGATACTGAGTTGATAAGGCACCTCAAGGCACATGGAGCGGATATGAATGTTGGTGGATGTATCTCGCCTGCGGAACTGGCGCAGTCAATGGGCGATCTTGAGATTCTTCAGATACTGGGCTTTGGATCATCCTCGCAGAGAGGACAAGCTGCTCGAGCGCAATCACCTCCCCCAGGATATGAAACAGCCATGGGTAAAGTGTGATAAGTAAATATGTGGTTGATACCCTTAATAACTAATAATCTTTCTATTTTCCAAAACGCCGTCTATTTATGCTGTGTTTATTGCTGGTTGAGTATCTCCTTTAACCACCACACGTGTATCCTCTCATCCTTTGTCAACTCCGGATGAAAGCTTGTTCCTAGAACATTACCCTGTCTAACAGCGACGATATCGCCTGAGTCATCCTTTGTGTTGGCCTGCGATACGCCGGCTTTCATCTTATTCACACGACCTGGTAATTTAGCTAGGACTTGCACTGGTGATCGTTCGTCGCTAGATGATCCAATTATTTCTTCCACGACAGGCGCGCGGATGAAAACACCAGGAAAGGGCTTATCGTCATTAAGGAAGGGAAGATTCATTCCAGACTCGAAACTCTCCATCTGGCGGCCGAAATGGTTGCGATGAACTCTGACACCGAGACCACCGATGAGTTCCTGGCCGCCCTTTTTGGTAGCATTTGCTTCGTCAGAAAGGAGAATGAGACCTGCACAGGTTCCCCAGACTGGTCGCTTTTGAACCCTGGTTTGTGTTAACAAATAGCGAATTTTGTGAGGAGGGGATTGCTTACTTGACGAAATCTCTCAGTGGCTCTAATAGACCAGATTGAGCTGCAACAAAAGAGATTGTTGTGCTCTCGCCACCTGGAATGATAAGGGCATTGCACTGATCGAGCTCTTCCTTTGTACGAACTTCGATGCAGTGGAACTTGGTCTTGGAAATACCCTCTGTAAAAAAAAGGTATTCTGCGGCCTTTCGTACAAGGTCGATATGCTCAGCAAACCCACCCTGAAGGGCCAAAACACCGACAGTGAGACTGATCATCTTGGACTTGATATTTTGCGACAAGAAACAAAATGTTGTCTGGGCAATAGAGAAGATGATAAAGTAACAGGAGCGATAACGGACAAATTAGTCAATTCGGAGACTTTGACCGAAGGCAAAAATTCTTAGTCAAGGAGAAGTAACTTTACATGATGAACGTTCCCCAGATTCTGGTGATGGGTACCGGAGTGACCCAAAAGGGATAAAGACATGCATTAGATCGATGCATGGTGTATGCACGGCGGATTCGCTAGAGACGACGTACCTCCGGACCACCCCGATAATGCTCCGGGCTTGGAAATCCATACCGTAAGAGAAGAAGTGGTGGTTAACTAGATTGAGTCAGGTGTTGCTAGAAGCCAATTGGAATCTTGGAGAGAAAAACAATGGGAAACTTCAGAAACAATGGGATGGAAACAATGTGCCAGGCTTGGATCGTGGCAAACTCAATGCAAGATGTAATGAGATATCTACGAGATTCCATACCATGATATCACAACAATCTAGAACAATGCATCATGCATGCCCCTCTTTGGAATCTCCTCATATTGATTTACGTTATGTACGACTTTGACAATGACATGCCCACTTTGAGCCTCGTCTTCCCGACAATTGCCGCCTCTAAACTACGGCACATGTTAACGATCCATCCAATGATGATCGCCCTAGGGCGCGCTTAAAGATGGACCGGAGCTCAGTACCGGGGGTCATGGTGGCTATGGCGCATTAGACTTGCATATTCGGAGGAGGCGGATGCACTGCTGGACCCTTTGACTCCGCACTCACGGCGCTTCATGCCGGGAGCGGGGGCGGAGGTAGGGGTGGAGGGCCGGAGGTCATTGCACTAGGTGCAGTAGGTAAACTTTGTATTATTCTTCTCAACTTCTTCTTTGGGTAATACCTCTTCGGTCAGTCATTGTCATCGATTGACTCAGCATGTGAAGAAACTTAAAAGATCAGAGGTTGCCCCTCTTTACAGAATATTCACCCTCTCCAACCCATCCCCTCATCCCCTCACACTTTCTCCTATTATCACTTATACCCTGCAATTCTTCACCATGACCAACGACACCTCCAACACTGCTTCTGCCTCCAATGGCGAGGCCAAGTCCTCCTTTACTGTCAAGGCCGGCCTCGCTCAGATGCTCAAGGGCGGCGTCATCATGGACGTCACCAACGCTGAGCAGGCCCGCATTGCGGAAGAAGCTGGTGCCTGTGCCGTCATGGCCCTCGAGCGTGTCCCCGCTGATATCCGCAAGGATGGTGGTGTCGCTCGCATGTCAGACCCTGCCATGATCAAGCAGATCCAAGAGGCCGTCACCATCCCCGTTATGGCAAAGGCCCGTATCGGCCACTTTGTCGAGTGCCAGATTCTTGAGGCTCTCGGTGTTGATTACATTGACGAGTCAGAGGTTCTCACACCTGCTGATGACGAGAGCCATGTTGAGAAGAGCCCATTCGGTGTTCCTTTCGTCTGCGGTTGCCGAAACCTCGGTGAGGCTCTTCGTCGAATTGCAGAGGGTGCTGCTATGATTCGAACAAAGGGCGAGGCCGGCACTGGCGATGTCGTCGAGGCTGTGCGACACATGAAGACAGTCAACAAGCAAATCGCGCAAGCCAAGGCCGCTCTCGCCGAGGGCGGTATTATCCGTATCCGGGAACTCGCCCGCGAGCTAGAAGTCGACGCCGATCTCCTCCGCCAAACCGCCGAATTGGGTCGTCTCCCCGTCGTAAACTTCGCTGCCGGCGGAGTTGCTACACCCGCCGACGCCGCCCTCATGATGCAGCTTGGCTGTGACGGTGTCTTTGTCGGAAGCGGTATCTTCAAGTCCGGCGACCCTGCGAAGCGAGCCAAGGCGATTGTGCGCGCGACGACACACTACAAGGATGCCAAGGTTCTTGCTGAGACTAGCGAGGGACTTGGCGAGGCTATGGTGGGCATCAACTGCGACAGCATGAAGCCTGAGGAGAAGCTTGCTGGACGAGGATGGTAATCAAAGATGGGTTGACTTTTGGCGTTGATGGGGATTCAACATGATAAGACGGCATTGGCATAAGAAAAAATTGAGGCAGTTGAGAGGATCAACTCGGGTAGATATGCATGTATACAAGCGGGTGCTTGCACCATAATGATAACCAATGATTACCAAATTTGTCAAATATTGCCGTCTTTCTGTGATTAGTTGATGAGCAAGCGATGGTTCCCCATTCCAATAAGTGCAACTATCTAAACAGGTACATGATATGTCCAATGAGTCAACCCAAACTCCTGCTGTATATAGGTAAGCATAGTATCCGGCGCTTCTTAAAGCCCTCCTCTGCTATTCCCCTGAGGGCAAATGACACTCTATCCTCCAATATCCTGATATATCCATCGTATATAGTGGCGCAAAACAACCATACCATCAATGCCAACTCTAACAATTAGGTTCGGGCTCGTCTGATGCGATTGCCATCCTCCTGAGCACTCTCTTCAGTACGGGGGCGCTTCCTATTTCTCCCATTCCGCTGCTTACTCTGCTGAAGTGCGTTTCGCTTGTTGTCATTGCCGGTTTTGTTGTTACTCTTGCGCTACATCCAACATTAGTATTGGATCTAGGGAAAAGAGACAGTGCTAAACTTACCATAGTCTCGGCTACTGGAGCGTTGGTGATTCGCGAGAGCCAAGACGAGCGAAGAGCTGAGTGGATTAAACCTTTATCATGCTACTGATGTTACTATTTGGAGTTCAGGGACAGAGAGAGGAGGACTTACTCGAAAGGCGGTCACGAGGCGTTCCTAACGCTCTCCGAAACTGTCAAACTGCTCCCACTGGCATTCATTGTTGCTCCAGAGGGGAATGAAGTTTTTATCCTGTTGTGAGAGAATGGCTTGGTTCTGTAAAGGTTATTAGAAAAAGGGTAGATGGCTGAGAGGGAAACTTACAAGAACCTTGCAACATAGAATCTCAATCTCGATATCTGACATCTGGCGATGAACTACATTCTGCCACTGATCCTTCACTCCGGGCATTCTCTCAGGGGGAGGAGTGATGGCTTCATCGCGCATATGAAATGGTTCTGTTGAAAGCCCGTTCTCTTCTCGGTAGATTTTCACTTCCTCGATCCACTGTTTGGCAAGCAGCGTGCCCATCTTAGCTCTCCATCCGTAGAGATCAGTCCAGTCACAAACTGCTTCAAAAAGCTGATGAACTCTGTCACAGTACTGCTGATTGGTTTTGGGGAAAGTGGCATCTGTATCTGGGCGTGTGACTGGTGCTTCATGTCGTGCGAGTGAGAGGTAGACAGTCTCTACAAGTTGGGCATGTTGCTGGTTCTGTATATAACCCTGATACTGGCGAGTGCAGTTGTCGAGCTTGGGGATTAACCACTGCTGGTGCTCGGTTTGGGATCTAAGGGTCTTTGGGGTTCTGTGGCGCTTGGGATCAGAGAGGGGAGCGGCTCGAGGGTTAGATCGAGAGACTGGGGGTTGATGTTGAAGTCCTAGCTGAGGCTGTAGATGCTGGGCTTGTGGAAGTCGAGGCTGGATGGACTGAAGTAGATTCTGATACTGGGCTATCAAATACTGATGGGTAAGGTTATCCGAGGACTTTTGCTGATAACCTTGAAGCTGTGTAGGTTGTTGCTGATAGGACTGCACCTGCTGAGTTGCTGACTGAAGATGAGGTGGTTGATAGGTATGAGCCTGCGCACTATATGGATCTAGAGTTGCGAATTCGAGAGCCTGAGTTGCAGAGGCAAGGGTAGCAGGGGTAGAACTCTGAGTGGAGGGCTCGCCCGTAGTCATACCGCTGTTGACATGATTGCTTGAGGGCTGAATGTCCTCAGCCAACCCGGACGCAGGAGTTGTGATATCCGAACTCCTTTTCTCAGATTCTTCATCCAAGAAATCCGAGGGGGATTTTATGTCTTCAAATTCCGGTAGGAGGTTATCAGCGTGAGTGAAGTCGAAATCGAAGTTGTCCAAGCCACCATAAAGTAATTGATCAAGACGATCATCAAGGTTATAGGCGTTGAGGAGTGAAAATGGATCACTGGCGTCGTCACACATGATTGCGGTGAAATAATAGTGAGATGTGATAACTTGTGATGGAAGTTCAGTAGTCAAGGTAATCAAAGATGAAGGCAGGGAAGAGTGGAACAAGAGATGTAAAGTTGGGTATCAGGATTTATAGTCTAGAAATCCGCTGCCTCTGGTTTTCAAGGCTGCAGATGAAGACTGCCTGTGAACAAAGCAGCCTGGCCCTCAAAGAACCAATCAGATGTAGAATCAAAGGATACCGAGTGTTAGAGGTTTTGTTAAACACTGAGTGAGTAAAGAGTCGGGCTTTGTTGCTCCTGAAAGTTGGAACGATTGCCAGCGTAATGAATACAGTCATTACAACTGAAACATACCAACAGTGGAACGGCTGTGGAGTTCCCTGGTTTGACATAGCTGGCAGTTGGCACTCTTATTCTGTTGTCTATAGCCACTATCATTGTGAAAGGATAGGCATCGAGACTTCATTCAACAATATAGACTTTCCAAAGGCAATGATACTATACCAGACAGCTTGGTTCTTTGTTGAATATTTGCTCTTTAATAGTGGGTTGAGCTGCGTTAATCCAAAACGAAGTGCAAGCAAGCCTATTGTCGCAGTATCTGATTTGAAACGAAAGATTCGACAGCTGTCCAGAACCAGCTAATTCAGGGGAGGGTCTTGATCCTTAGCTGTATTGAATACTCAGAAAGTAAGAAACTAGCAGATACTACATTGGATTATGAGTTAGCCTTGTCTGATATGTTCAACGATGAACTGAAGTTGTGGAAGCCTTTGGAAGCAAGTTGCAGTTCATTAGTCATAGCAAACATGGGTCAACTAGGTGAAAGTGACTTATATATATCTAAAAACATCATTTGATGTTTGGTTCAAATTGGTACTTGTCAAAGATGACTGTTCAAAACATCGGGTTCCTGCATGGCATAGTGTTTGTGGCATAAAGAACAAAGCAAATGAGGCTCAATGCATGTATAAATTGTATAAAAGTCTATCCGATATTCCTAACATGGCTAACTAGATGCAGTATCCCTAGGTCTGTATGACATGTTCATGGAAAGGTGAGAATGATTCTATTGTACTTGAACCGGCACACTGGTTTCGCACGTCGATATGCTCTTTTCGAATCAAACCTTTGTTAAATATCCCAAGGAACCCAAACAAACATTAAACATATGAGTAAAGAAATCCGACAATGCTGCTTTAACCATGATCAGATTTCCGAGCAATAACAACAGGACAGCAAGCTTATAACCCAACAAATAAAACAATATCTAGGCAACATGACCAGCTCCTTACTTCATCCTTTCAGGCAGATAGTATTAATAGCCCAGCCTCTCCATCGACATACCTATCGGACGCAAGATAAGTAGCAATGAGCAATCTAATGCGCTCACTTATCAGATTTTTCAGCTCGAAAAGTGACACCGTAGTCCTGGCATCCACTGAACACCCATCTGCCGTCTTTCCTGAGAAGCGTAAATGCATTCACTCCCTCATATTTAGGCTCGCCATTGATCTCAACCACGAATGGAGCCCAAACCAACGCTAGATCACCATGTTTTCTCACTTGGACATCATGAAGCTTTTCCTGAAGAGTGATCCCGCCCTTGGTCATGCCTTGTAGACGAGTAATAGATTGCTCCAAAGTCATAGGCATGGGCTCATTAGGAGGTCGGTATAGAGTTACGCCGGCGTCTGGGAGAAACCATTCCTTGATGTTATTCCAGTCAGGATGGGAGAAGTCTTCGAGAAGAGCGTTGATGGGCTTCATAATTTCTTGGGTGAGTTTGGATTCATCCTCTTGTCCGGGAATCGTGAGAGATCGCTCTGTTGATGCGAGCCCAGAGATCTTCCACTGTCCGTTGATGTGCGCTAGACCGAGGACACCCTTTTTGTGGCTAAGAATAGAGCCATCGTCAGCGCGGATAGACCACCCGGTCCACACTGCAGCCAACTTTTCGTGGATGAAAGATTCTTGAGGTTCGTCTATAGCCCATTCTAGATGCCCTTCAAATTTGTGTTCACTGAAGAATAGTTCTGCGAGGGTCGTCTGCTCGAGGCCGTTGGGCGTCGACTGGGCGACGTGAGATGTCTCAAGGAGATGCTCGCGGGCATCTTCAGGTGAAGAGGTTTTGGACGAGATGTTGAAGAATTTGGTGATAGCAGTCAAAACCGCTGCTTTAACCTCGTAAGGAGCGTTCATATTTTATTTCTTTTTTCGTTGACGTGTTTTCTTTTGTTGAAAGAAAATGAGCAAGAGAGGAGCTGTTTCGAAGGATGGAATGCTTACGTTGAGAGTCAGGCTAACCAGTATCCGGGTTAACTAGATGGCAGGATTTCTACCTGAACCGTATTATTTCCCAACACTTTGTATGCATCTCGAATTTGAGTTAAGAAACCTCGTTATTCGTCCAATCAATTCTATTTACGCTTAATCATTCATCATACAAGTCAAATTATAGTGAGGAATAAGCATTAAGCGCCAATTGACCTCCCAAGTGAGCATAGAGCACATTTCCACCCGCAATCTTGCCAGTCTTGATCAAATCCATCATACCAGCCAAACTTTTACCCTCATACACAGGGTCTGTGATGAAGGCTTCGGTCGCGGCACCAAACTTCATAGCCTCAATGGTAGTCTCATCGGGAATACCGTAGATCTTGGCGTTGTAGTTGGGGTCGAGGATAACATCTTCGGCGGTGATGTCGTCCTCGCTGAGACCAATCTTGGCAGCTGTGAACTTGGCGATGCGGAGGACTTGGTCGAAGGTTTGTTGCACCTTTCCAGAGGCGTCGATACCAATGATCTTGCGCTTGGGAGAACCGTTCTTCTCGGCGAGCTTGAAACCAGCGATCATGCCGGCGAAAGTAGAGCCTGTGACGGCGCATACGATAACGGTGTCGAAGAAGATGCCAAGCTCCTTCTCCTGTGCCTCAACCTCAAATGCCCATCGTGCGAAACCAAGACCTCCGAGGGGATGGTCAGAGGCACCGGCAGGGATGTAGTAGGGCTTGCGACCATTGCTCTTGAGCTCATCGTTGAGCTTGGCGAGGGTAGTCTTATGCTCAATACCGAATGTAGAAGGGTCGAGTCTCACATCGCCGCCCATGAGTCGTGAGAGCTGAATGTTGCCGACCTTCTCATAGCCAGGATCCTCCCACTCAACCCAGTGCTCTTGAACCGTGGCGGCCTTGAGGCCGAGCTTTGTAGCGACAGCGGTAACGGCGCGGGTGTGGTTGGACTGAACGCCACCGATGGAGACGAGGGTATCACATCCTTGGGATTGCGCCTCAGCAGCGAGGTACCTAGAATCCAACGGTTAGACTTTGTGTGTAAGTTGCCGGTAGGAATTGACTTACTCAAGCTTTCGGACCTTGTTTCCACCGTAGGCGAGACCAGAATTGCAGTCCTCACGCTTCGCGTAGACGTTGACCTTTCCGCCAAGGGCAGCAGATATTCTGGGGAGGGGCTGGAGGGGAGATGCGCCGAAGAGGAAGTTCTCTCGGGGAATGCTCGCAAAAGGCTCGGGAAGTGTAACAACGGTCATTGTGAAGGTTAAGGGTATCTAGAAAGTAATTGTGAATGAAAAAGAGTTATACAGATGAAAGCCAAGAGGAATTGACGAAGATATTAAAGTATTCAGATCGGTTTAGGACCCCTCCGTTGCCGGCTCATGATCATGAGAGCTATCGCGGGGCACGAATGGCATGGTCCACTTTGAAAGCCAAGACATTGACATTGAGGCTAATGATTGGATATGGTAATGTAGGGCGCAAGGGACACGAGGGGTAATGTCATTTGGCGTATGTTTGGCGACCGAGTCAGTTGGGAGACGTTGACAATCGGTAGTAAATGTAGCTTCCGACCCGGAATGGCCGTGTTAGCATATCTGACATTATCCACTATCGTGGGGAGACAGGCTGGGGTAGATGATAGATAGATAGGGATAAGAGATATCGGGGAACTCATTGATGTGAGAGTCTCTTTTGAATGAGAAAGCAATTAAATCAAGATAGCACAATATGTATGCGTTATTACAAGTAGAGCAGATAGAGTATCGCTCAAGGTTTAGGCTGTTATGCAAGACTAGGTGATCATAGGTGATTATCCCTAGGCCGACTTACACTGGATCTGATATGATGTGCGATTGGTTATGCCGTATTGCCATAAGTACATGTAAATTGACATGACTAATTCAGACCAGTATCTTTGTTGAGAGCATGCTAAAACACCCCTAAAGTAAAGAGATGTGCTTGATTCACTAGTTGCAGGTGATGACTTGCAGGTTGGAGGAGGCTTTATCCAGCAAGGCATGGATACATTCCTTTTACACCTAACCAAACTTCACCGCATGGGCAGACAGCAACTTCGGACTTCGTAATTACAACAGTCTTAACTCCGTCTTCTCTAACTTGAATTTAGATTAAATTAACTGTTTCTTGATAATTTTGCGTCTGTTTATTATCACATTGTCTTCTGAGATCATATTCCAAGGCTTCTGATTGGCCATGACGCTGTTGTGAGAATGCCAAGACTTTTCCTATTTCCTCTTTGGGACTGTTTCAAGGTTGTTAACTCCAGGGTCCGAAGAGCAACAGCAATGTACATATCGCGTAGAATGAGGTTCTTAGTATAAAACCCATAGTTATCTTCCTTTGTTCAAGATTTTAGTTCTTACAGATTCATTATCTCCAGTCTACTGCTGTGTCTCCAATATTCCTTCCACCTTTAAGTCTCATATCAAACATCACATAAAATGCCCTGCCAGAAGGATGAAACTTCTTCAAGCAATGTCTCTTCAAGAGATATGACTCCCCTTCCAAACTTCTGGCTTCCCGTTTTCTGGAAAAATCAATTCCGAACTACCATTGAACTCCCCACCAAAGAAAAGTATCCCCAAGTTGATGGAAGCGTCGCTATCATCACTGGATCAAACAGGGGTCTTGGTTTCGAAGCTTCAAAGCAGCTTCTCTCTCTAGGTCTGTCACATCTGGTTATGGGTGTTAGATCTCTTGAAAATGGAAAAGAAGCAGCAAAGAGTCTCAGTGCCATCGCACCCTCTGCCAGAATCGACGTTTGGAAACTCGACATGGAATCTTACGACTCTGTTCAAGCCTTCGCCAAGAGGTGTGATGTTGAACTTCATAGAATCGACTTTGTTATCCTCAACGCCGGCCTGAGTCCTTCTAGCTTTAATCTTGTGCCTGCTACAGGCCATGAAGTTGGCTTACAGGTCAATCACTTCAGCACTGCACTTCTCACAATTCTTTTGATCCCCATCCTCAAAAGCAAAACCTCCGGTCACGGCCCGCCTCGACTTACCACCGTCAACTCTCTCACAGCCCACTTGTGTAAATTTCCAAACAAGGATGAGAGACCTCTGCTGGCTTCCTTTGATGATCTAAACATCGTCCCCTGGAGCTCATCAGAGCGATATGGCGTGTCAAAGTTGATTAATCAACTTTTCCTGGATCGACTTTGCGAGAAGGTCAGCCCTGACGATGTTATTATCAACATGGTTGACCCCGGACTCACAAAGGGAACTAACCTCGGGGGTCATCACGAAGCTACTGGGGCTACAGCTGTCCTCGCGGATGCCTTCTTTGCTATCTGTGGAAGACCTTTGGATAGGGGTGCTGCGAGTTATACTAATGCTATCTGCGGCCATGGGAAGGAGTCTCACGGGTGTTTTCTGATGAGTTGTGAAATTGCGCCGTAAGCTACTTCTTGATATCATTGTATTTGGATTACTGACTTGTGTGACTTAGGTTGGCATGTTGGTTTTATACTCACGGAGAGGCCTTGGTAGAACAGGTCTGGAACGAGACAATTGAGGACTTGAATTTTGCTGGAGTTGCGAGAATTATTTCTGATCTATAATATTGGCGGCGAGACAATCACTCCAAGCATCCATAATTTCAGTTCGACAGCTTTAATAGTAGGCGCATCATTTTTGCTATGGTATTCGTACAAAAGGAGGACACTGTGAGATTAATGAAATTAGTAAACCAGTCGAAATACTTCAAACAGCCCTAAACTTATGCTCATACCAACAGTGTGGCGTGGGAGCTTTGATATGTGGTTTGGTAACTACCTACGTTAGCAGGAACTCGGAGTTTAGTGAGGCCCGAAATCCGGAAGTGGTATTTATAGCGAACTCAAGCTGACAAACTCATCCCAACTTGAAATAAATGAGGCCTTGCAGCTCAACAATAACTACCTTGTTTTGATGATTTATTACTAAACCCAGAATCATGCCCAAGAGAAAGCAGCAGACCTCTCAGAGTCGGTTTTCTTCCAATCAGACCACCATCGCATTCACAGCTGACTCTGCAGAAAGCTCCAACTTTTACATTCGTCATACAAACGCCATCAAAAGCGTCAAACAGAGAGAACCAGAAACTCATCCGAAGGCAGGCTGCCCGTGCCCATTACTCTCGGGATGATCAGAAACAAGTCAAGTCATGGATGTTGAAAGAAAGAAACAAATCTACGGCCTTACAGGTCCCCGATGGCAGTATTCCCGGCCGTGTTGGGTCTAATTTATCATTGCTTGATTTTCCTGAACCGTTGAAGCCATATATGGAAGACGGCATGTTCCGATGTATGTTATCCTGATATTTCAAGTTCTTCTTGACTAATTTTGGCAGGGTTTCAGGGGATGAAAGGCACATTATATCCGTCAGATATCTGTCTCCAAATTGATGAGATGAAATCATCCTGGACCACTAATCTATTGGTGGACCAGGTATATTTCCACTCTGTCATGTTCTCAGCCGAAGCATATTTTGATCATCTTCTCGGAAGAGATCAAGGCTCTCTCTCACAGTTTCACTTTTTGAAAACACTGAGACTGCTTCAGACCAGAATCAACAACCCCAAAGACCCAACTTCCATATCAGATGCGACGATAATGGTGGTTGTAATTTTGGGTCTGGCTGCTGAACTTATCGGGGATCGAACGGCAGCCGAGAACCATGCTGCTGGAATGGCAAGGATAGTCGACCTGAGAGGTGGTCTTGAAATGCTCAGATTTGATAATCCAAGACTACCAGCCAAAGTCTGCAGGTGAATATTTATAATTCCCACTTGTACGGATAGCTTCTCATATTTGATAGGGTTGATCTTGGACTTGCTCTTCGCTTTGGCTGTGAACCAGTCTTCTTCAACAACAACATATCCTGGAACCCATATATATGGAGTCAAGGTTTGATCCGCGGTTTGAAAAAGCCTGAAAAACGCGATACGACCATAGAATCCTTTATCAAAAGTTTGGACCCCAGATTAGCAAATGTCTGGAAAGATCTAGAAGAATTTGCGACTCTGAGCAATATCGCTAGCCAAACAGATCGAAAGCTCCAACCCAATATCTTCAGCGAGATAATGGTATCTATACTCTACCGACTACTGGCCTTGTCTTCTCAATCACCTTCGGAGAATGCCATGAGGCTTGGAATGGTGACATTTGCGGCTACTATTTTCTATCGCTGGCGAGATATGAAGCAGAGGCAAGCATATTTGGATGATTCGTTCAGGGATGCTTTGACCCAGCTGAAGAATGTTTCGACCCAACCGCCTCTTGTGGTTATTATATGGCTCTTGGTGCTTTGGAGAACGAACTCGGCCCAAAATCTCTGCGACAAAGGCCTTGAGGAATGGACTCTCGAGGTTGTGGGTGACTCGGGAATTGGCTCGTGGGCTGATATGCGTAACGCTTTGAAGGCAGTTGTTTGGATTGACTGTCTGTTCGACGCGTCAGGAAAACGTGTGTTTGAACCGATGCTGGAGAAAGTCACTGAAGAGTAGTTGAACTTGATTCGTAATTATGTGACCAGATAGAATCTTGTCATACAACCGCTTAAACTGCTCCCTTGGCTTGAAGCCACTCTGGCTTTTCAGCGTCATATCTTCCCAAACAAGCAGCATCGATACATCCAGCTAGACTCCCAAAGTACATGCCTCGTCCCGTGAGGCCAGGCCCGTAGTGTGCATACTTACCAGAGTTGGTCAGAATTATCTTCGCTGTAGACGGAATGATAGGCTCTGTAACCATACACCAGCAAATGTCAGTCAATATCTGAACTCCAAAATTCTGCAATTGGTCAATAAGGCCTGCTTGTTCGGCCAGTCTGTACACTGAGCGACCGCATGTAACTATTACAGACGTGTTGGATACCTTCTTTTTCCCTTGACAGAGATTGGCGAGTTTCCGTAGCTCTGGGAGGGAGAAGTGTGGATTGCCTAGCGAAACAAGGTCGAGAGGCTGGCTTTTGGGGGCGCTGTTGAGTTTATCCCAGCATACACCCAGATCGCCTGGCGTCACTTCCACAGAGGTAAACTCAGGGGCAAGCACTGTGTCGAGACTGGTGGCTTCTGGTGTGACTCCAACAATATGGAACATTGGAGCGCTTGAAATAGTGGCGAAAGAAGCACCAAAGGCCTTCAAGTCATCTGTAGAGAGACTGGACTTTTCGAGTCCCACTATCACGGGAATCCGGCTCGTCGATAAGGTTCCCACGTAGTAGCCTAACAGGGGCGGGAAAGCATCGTCGATACCGTGGACATTTTCTAGTCCTACGACCTTCACTAAGACGGAAGCCAATCGGTTAACAGCAATATGAGGACCTCCCTTGGGCGCTCTCCCCGTCAAAGCAATCGATATGTCGAGAAAGTCCGGGTACTTCATCGTCCGCGCACCCAGAACACTATTTGCATACACAACAGCATTCGACTCGGCCCAAGCAATCTGTTCACCCTTTTTAGGGGCACTCTCGAGTTGGTATGGTGCGCAAGTAAAAGTTGGCTCTGCACCCATGTCTGTATATGCTTTCCCAAGCGCATCAGCAGCCTCTCCGAAAGTGGCATCGACACCGAGAGCTCGCCATCGCTTTTGATCGACCGAGAGTGAGTTGAGCGTCGTTGGAACACGAACTTTACCGCCCCAATCTCGAAGTTTCTCTGCCAAGGCGAGAGTTGCGGGACCTGTGTAGACGCAGCAGTCGACATGGACTTGCGTAACGTCCATGAGTCTTGTGGCGCCAAGGAGATGAGCCATGCGTAAGACAATTCGGATCGCGGCTCTTGATGCTTCGCCGTAGTCTCCTCTCAAAAGTCCCTGGTCCAGAGTTGAGAGTTTGATGCCTTCTAAGGTGGGAGTTGTCTCGAGAATGAGTCCACTTTCTACATCCCAAACCCTTTCTGAGCAGTTCTGATGCGTTGATGGTGTGTGGGTCGATACGTAGCCATCGTCCACGTGAACTGTCTGTCCATCAAATTGAAGTAGATGCTGGAAGTCTTCTTTGTTAAGGACCACAACTGGAATAGACTGGTTGAAAACTTCTTCGGCGATCATGACTCCCAAAGTCAGAATATCTTCTCGTCTTTCGAAGATGATTGCTTCTGGGGCCTTTCCATTAAGGATAAGCTCAAGCATAACTCCACTTCCAGTGCATGAGCCTCGTCCCCCTGGGATAGCGAGCACCGTGTGGTGAATATGCTGCCCGCTCAATGGATGATGACGGTCGATGACCTCGCTGGTTTGAGGGTCGACACCTCCCCAGAAGCTTAGCTCGAGGTCACTTGCGAGAAGCCTGGCTGAAGTTTGGCCTTGGACATAGGCTGTGCCGGTCCAGACAGCCTCGCCGAGGGAACCCATGGTTCTCTTAGCACTCAAGGTAGGGAGAGGACTTCAAACTATCAGTTCCGCGCCATATAAGAGTTGGGTTTGGTCATACTCGGTTGTATCAGGATCCTAATTCATTCCAACACGGTTTTTCACGTCGATAGATAGCCAATAAATTATTTGAACCAGATTAGGGTAGGGCTTCACTGAGTGGTCAGTGTCAGTATAGTATCATCGAAAGCCTTCGAGCCTGTCAACTGAGATATGATTCCCATTCCATATTCCTGGCAAGATTCTGGAAAATTAGATGGACTTACATGATTAATATGTAGCTCTCAATATGACACTCGATTCTCGGAAATATTGTGTTGAAACGGCAGGGTCGGAAAAGGCCAGAGCAATACCGAGAGTGGATTTGGAACCAGGAATTTTCAACCAACTCAACAACAACCTCAACTTTCAAGCTGCGCTGATTCTTGCAGAACAAGGACTAACAAAGCAGAACCAAAAGAGGAAAGACATAATATCCTTGATGCAAATCCTCAAATTGTGAAAAGAATAACTTATCAACCCCGCATTATGCTTATCTTCGAGAACTAGTCGGCTCTCGTCGGAAGGGAAAGCCGACATGACGGTCCGCCCCGATCATTTTTTTGTATAACAAGACGGAGCAAGTTGGGATAAGTTGGGTCTGGTTCTATGTCGAGGACGCACTAGCTTGTATTGTGCACAATACACCTAAACTTCAGCTGTGTTGATAGTAGGTGAACGAGAAAGCCAGGTCATGGTAATTCAATATAGATATATGTAGAAGGCGTTAATTAACAGCTTGGAACAATAAAGTTCCAATGAACAAGAGTTTCTCTGACGGATTGGATAGTGTAGTAAGTGTACCTTACCCAAGCTGCAAACATGGAAGGATTGTGATGTAACTCTCTTCATCTGTGGGGGTCAATTGGGACATTTATCCCTTCATACCCCAATACGAATGTACTCTGACTAGGGCATAGCTCTATATATAGCGAGAGTAGCCCATGATTGCCCCTTTTCCCTCATGCTCTTTGCTCTTAGTACAACGGTTTTGTTCGCCGTTCAGGTACCCCAGACCGCCCCGACATCGGCGAACAGGCCACTTGCGTCATCCCGAACTACTCCACCAACCCCAGAGCTCAATTGAACCGAGCTTCTTCAATCCCCAATCACCAAACTTTTAAGCTCATCAAACCGTTCGTTTTCCGCGATGCGCGTCGCAACAGTAGCCAATTTCTTAGCATCAGCCCCTCTGGCCATCGCGTTCGATTGGCAGCAAGTTCTTGGCGGCACCGACCGAGCTCCTGCCTCCATCGAGTCCGACGCGCCTTCGTACCGATCCGATCTCTTGAGCTTGCACAAGTCTCTGATTGAGACCTCTTCGGTTTCTGGAACTGAGTATGATGTTGGGGTATGGCTTGAGTCTTATCTTGAGAAGAAGGGCTATACTACAGCTCGTCAAGAGTTGAAACCTTTTGACATTACGCCTGACGGAAAGCCTCGGTTCAATGTGCTTGCTTGGCGACAAGATGGAAAGAAGACATTTGATCCCAAGATCTGTGTGAGCAGCCATATCGACGTTGTTCCGCCGCACATCCCCTACGGAATTGACGACGGAGAAATCACCAAAGACACTGTTATCACTGGCCGAGGAAGTGTTGACGCCAAGGGCAGCGTTGCTGCCCAAATTACTGCTGTTGAATACCTTGTCGAGCAAGGAAAGATTGATCCTCACAAGGTTATGTTGGTGTTTGTCGGTGGTGAAGAGGTCACGGGAGACGGTATGCGTCGTTTCAGCGCAGCACTCGAAGCAAATGAGCTTCCCTACAACTTCGACGCCGTCATTTTTGGAGAGCCTACAGAGCTCAAGCTTGCCTGCGGACACAAGGGCATGCTGGGGTGCGATGTTACCACAAAGGGCTTCCCTGGCCACAGCGGTTACCCATGGCTCGGAAAGTCAGCGAACGAGCTCATGATCCGAGCATTCGCAAAGGTTCTCGACACGGATCTCGGCAGCAGTGAGCTTTTTGGTAACACCACTGTCAACATTGGTCGATTCCAGGGTGGAG
The DNA here is from genome assembly GCA_012977745.1 of Fusarium anguioides. Taxonomy (NCBI): domain Eukaryota; kingdom Fungi; phylum Ascomycota; class Sordariomycetes; order Hypocreales; family Nectriaceae; genus Fusarium; species Fusarium anguioides. Next base: position 66,366 of record JAALXK010000003.1, read on the forward strand.
TCGCGGCCAATGTCATTCCTGAGGAGGCCAAGGTTGGAATGGCCGTGCGAGTCGCTAGTGGAAAGCAAGCCGATGGACACGTTGTTGTCCAGGAAAAGATCCAGGCCATTTTTGACGACACCGATAAAGATGCGTTCATTTTCGACTGCACCCACGGCTATGGCCCTGTTGAGGCAAACTGCGATGTTGATGGTAAGTTGATTGAGATCCATTAAAGGGAGTCGCTAACATGTTCAGGCTTTGAAAAGATTACCGTCAACTACGGAACTGACATTCCTAACCTCAAGGGTGACCACACAAGGTACTTGTATGGCCCTGGAAACATCCTAGTGGCACACGGCGCGCGAGAGAACTTGACTGTTGCTGATCTTGAAACGGCTGTTGAAGGATACCAAAAACTCATTCTTCATGCGTTGAAGCAATAAATAGCCTTGCCGGCCTAAATAGAAACCCAATTCCCGCTGCTCTAGTCTAATGTTGGACATGATGGCCTCGCGCTAAAATGATATTGTAAAAGTGCTGACTTATGCACCAATAACCTGGGCCCATCGCTCTGGCATGATCTTGCTAAAGTCGAAGTTACCATCTGGTCCCTTCTCAATGGCACCCTTCTCAGTGACCACAGCGTCGATGAGCTCTGCGGGAGTAACGTCAAAGGCAGGGTTCCACACATTGATTCGCTGGTCGGCGGTAGCAACGCGGACCTTGCTGTTCTCGTCGACACTACCATCTGGCTTGATCACAGCTCCTGTGACCTGTGTAAGCTCCTCCTGCTTTCTCTCCTCGATCTTGATGCCGTCGCCAGTCTTCGTTTCTAAATCAATGCTGGTAGTAGGGGCAGCAACAATAAACTTGATGCCGTGATGCCTAGCTAGAACAGCAAGCTGATATGTACCAATCTTGTTGGCAGTGTCACCATTGCGGACAACACGGTCCGCACCAACAATGACAGCAGCGATGTTCTTCTCTTGCTTTCGGTTGCGGAAAAGTGATGCAGCCATAGAGTCAGTGATTAGTGTGCTGGGGATATTCTCGTAAACCAGCTCGAACGCGGTAAGTCTGCTGCCCTGGTTGTAAGGTCTAGTCTCCGTGCAGAAGGCGTGTTGGAGGAGATCCTTGGACTGAAGAGTTCGGATGATTCCTAAAGCAGTACCGTGTCCAGATGTAGCAAGTGATCCAGTGTTGCAGTGAGTGAGCACCGAGATCTTCTGGTCAGGAGAAGCACCACCTTGCGCTCGCAGCCACTCAGCACCATGGTCGCCAATGGACAGGTTGGTCTGGAGATCCTTCTCGAAGATCTTTTCAGCCTCCTCTATGAATGCTGTGATGACCTGTTCCTTGGTGGCAGTGCTTCCAACGGCTCTTATGGTGGCCTTAAGCTGGTTGATAGCATTGGTCAAGTCAACAGCCGTCGGTCGGCTCTCCTTGAGATAGTCGAGAGCTTCCTCAATTTGAGAAATAGTGTCCTCGGCGCTTGAAGCTGTGATGCTTCCATTGTGAAGCTCGACAGCCAAGCCAAGTGCTGCCACAATAGCAATAGCTGGTGCACCTCGCACTCGCATCGTTGCGATGCTGTCAAAAGCTTCTGTCCTGTTGGAGACATCATCGTAATGGAATTCATGAGGAAGACGGAGTTGATCGAGGACCTGAAGCTGGCCCCGAGTGTACTTGACAGCCTTGAGAGTAGACATTTTGGAACTGAAAATTTTGAAGTTGAAAATGAAATGCGATGAAAGGAAAAGAAGGGAATTTGCATGTCAGTATGGTTATTAGTCCCAGTTACTGCCCAAAATGTTGCCCCTCCAAGATTCTGCCGCCACCCCGCCATCAAAACGAAAATAGTGTCATTCTTAGTAACCAATCAGGAAACGCACGTGTATTCACCGCCTGGGACCGGACAAATACCGCTTCCGGCGCATGGAAATGAGCTAAGGAAGGTAGCTTTACGTCAACAGGGGTCGCAATCCACTGGAGCTCGTTCGGGACAGCAGTAGCTTTAGCGGTTCATCAACGCTATCTCCATCTCGAGATACTGTACTTAGACATTCAGCAATGACGGGAGTGCTTTGAGCTGTTTGCCATGGAACAGCCATTCTCGACGTCAAAAGTGACTGGTAAGTTTCTGCCTCCTCCAGGATTACTGTCCTGTGACCCCTGTGCCTCCCTTGAGTTGCTCGCTCACACGACACCTTGCGCCAGTCGAGTACTTCGATCCTCACGATGTTTACAAGCTTCTTGCTCCTGGCTTGATCCCTCGACTACCTCTACGCAATCTTAATTGGCAATCACATGCTGGACCTCTACGATCTATCGATACACTTCACGTCGAGCTCATTCAGGGGGACGAACCCGGAACAGCCACATCTCCAATTCTTCGACGATCAGGGAGCACCCTGGATGATGGCTTTCAACAACAGAACTTTGGCGGTCAGGCACCCTCGGCGGACCAGATAGACACCCAGTCTCTCCCTTCGCGAGCGATTGGAAGTCAAAGACGGCATCAAATCCCTGGCCTGCGACGGACACCCTACCTTAAGGTGCTTCTGGTGAGATGTGATGATAACGACACCTACAAAACATCTGTTCGATCCGAAATTCGAGAATGGATCAAGACACAAATACCCTCATCGAACAACCCGAAACGAAACAGCAAACAAGAGAAGCACGATGCATTCGACTACTTGATTCTGCACGTGGTGCTTCCCAACACAGTAGCCTCTACGCAGCCGAGAACAAGCTCTCGCACACAGGACACCTCAGAGAAGACGGCTTCAAGATGGCGCACCGGCTCAACTCCCCTCTTTGAGAAGCTTCGCACCGACTTTTCTGGCTTGGGAAAGACAGCACCTGATCGCGTTGCACAAATCAGAATTGGAATCAATGATCTTCCGTACGATCAGCTCCCAAGAGTAGTTCCTGCAGTACCTACGGGATACTCAGAAGACGAGCATGATGCTGAAAATGCTTGGGCAGAGCTCATTGCAAAGTTTAAGAGCCTCATTCTCACTTCGTTCGACTTGCGCGTGACCCAGTATGAAGAGGATATCAAAGAAAAAGACGGCCAGCGAAGTCTACCAGGCTGGAACTTTTGTACCTTTTTCATCCTTAAAGAAGGTTTGGCCAGAGGTTTTGAGAGTGTCGGTCTTGTAGAGGATGCATTGGTTGGATATGACGAGCTTAGTGTTGGACTTGACTCTGTTGTGAATGAGCAAGCCGACGAAGGGTCTCCCACAAGGCACGGCGGTGCAATGCTCAGCTACACTGACGAACTTAAGGATGTTGTCAATGCCGCCCTCGCCAAAGCTCCTGGCGGAAACACCGAGGACGAGGAGGCCGTGGATCTTCAGTCGAATGAGACGATCAAGGAGCAGTTCGATGAGATACCCATCAGTGCTACCAAGAAGGCATACAGAGACAAGATCCTGGCCAACGATGTCTCTGTGTTTGATTTTCGATGCTATATCTTTGCGCGGCAAATAGCACTACTCTTGCGACTTGGAAATGCCTGGTCATCGCGAGATGATCTGTTGGCCAAGCTTAAAGAGCAACAAGAATCTGTTTTGCACGGCGTTGCCCCTCTGGCACCCCCGCCAAAGCATACCGAGGAGACGGAAAACCTCAGTAGTCTCGGTGAGATCTGTCGAAGAACCTTACAGTTCATTCCTGCAGTATCACAGATTATGCGACGAGATATCCTTACGGCAGTGGCATCTGATAAGTCTGATGAGGATGAGTCTCCTATTGACCCTAATCTGTCCGAGGTGATGGACAATGTGGTTGCTTCATTCGCCTTCTCGGTTGCTCAGCAGATTCTCGCACAAACAGCCTCAAAAGCGTTGCCTATTCCTCCATCCACTCTTGCTCCCCCTCAGAACGACGAGCAGAAGGCGTCTATCCCCGAACCCAAGACCATGATGCACCCTGCGCGAACTACATCTTTGCAGGTACAAACTGGCCTTGCGCCAGGGACTCGTCCTCCCCTAAGCCCAGGTGTATTCCCGGGGCCTGGTATGCCAAAGATATCTAATGACCAGGAGTCTCAATTTGTCAAGGCAGGGCTGGAAGATTTGGCTGCCAGACGCGCCGAGCTTTACATCTTATCTCGAAGCATTCTTGACGGCTTAGGTAAAAAGCGTGGCTGGAGTGATGGATGGAAAGAAGCACCAATCATTGCAGAAGCTGAGGCCGACTTTGAAGAAATCAGTCTGGATGATCAGCCTTCCGCAGATGCTGGTGCCTCAGGAGATATCCCACCTTTGGACGTTGGTGTCAATAGCAATCTTCTCCAGACTGCGATCGACAGCCCAGAGAATTTCTACCGTCTTTATGAGATTCTCACGGATAAGGCGCTTCGGCACTATACTGTTGCAAACCACGACCATGCGGTCCAAGCCAGTATGGCAGACCTTGCCGTGCTCAACTTCTATCTTGAAGAGTTCAGTACCGCTGCTTCCTACTTCTATCGAGCAACACCTTTCTTTGGCGAAAGCGGCTGGACCTCTCTCGAGTTATCCATGCTTGTCATGTATCTCCACTGTCTCCGCGAGATGAAGTCACAAGATGATTACGTGCGCGTAGCCCTGAAGCTCTTGACCAAGTCTTGTGCAGCTGAGAAGGAGAGATTGGAGCAACGCTCTAAGAGAGTTTCGAGGGTTGGCAAACCTGAGCCTGCAGATGCAATGTCGATGAAGGGCGTTGTCGGCAACCTATTCGACCTGGCTTCATCTTTATCTTCCCAAGTCAAGGTTCATCTCTCAAACTTCTTTACGAATATCGAGCTGGCAGGTGCTCCTGAGTATTATGAAAAGGAGGATAAATGCTCTCTCACGATTAATCTTTGGTGTTTATTACCCGATGACATCAAGCTGGACGGTGTAGACGTACGAGTAACGGCATCTGAACCTGGGCCAACCAGGGAATTGCATTTCTCACAAAGAGGAGATATCGTGCTACATCCTGGTCAAAACAGCGTCAAAGTCGAATGCGCAGTAAGTATTCTGTCAATTTTATAGGTATCGCTAACCACTTCAGTCTGTGATTCCTGGAAAGTATAAAGTCGACCATCTAGGGATCTTCTCAAGCAACCTCTTTCTTCACTTTGAACGTGACATCAACCAACCGCCTCCACAAACGACGGACATCTTCAAGCATCCTGAAGTCGTCATTTTCCACCGAGCCGGCGCGCTTGACGTGGAGCTTACGGCGACCAAGCATACTGCTCTTGACAAGAACAATACTTTGGATCTGGTTCTCAGCCCTGGATGGAATTCTATCAAGAGTTGTGAAATCCGAATCAAACCAACCACAGGTGGCTTGAGACTGTTGACTATTGAATCAAACATTGTCGACTCAGATGTCGACTTTGCAAAGAAGCCCGAGTCTGGTGGTGTTCTTTATTTCAACGAGATCGCCGCTGAATCGACTGTCACCTTTCGATTTCCGTATTCGGTCGAGCAAGACATGGCCGAAGTGTCTGCTAAGGTTGATGTTGTATACACACTCGAGTCCGGCCACAAATACACATTTGCCAAGTCAATAGTGGTTCCCATCTCTCTGGCTCTGGGAGTCAACGTTCAAGATGTTTTCAAGCATCAGGCTCTCTACTCGCGATTCAATGTGTCTACGGCGAGTCACAGCCCTCTGAGGCTATACAGGAGCAAATTGATACCCTCGGAGTTGTTTGAATCTGAGTTCGGTGTCCCCCCTTCCGATACAACTATAGTGTTCTCAAAGCAGCCAGCAACAGTACTATATCGCGTCAAGAGAAAGACTGATGTCAGATCAAGCAAACGAGTTGCAAGAACAATGTATCTGAAGCTTTACTACAACGTTCTTCAGACAGAGATTGAGGAAGCACTTGTTGGGTCCATACTTGATGCTCTTGATGATCCTTCTCTAGCATCATTTTCGAAGCTTATCTCGGCGCTAATAGTAAGAGAGGTAAAGGCGCTGGAACCCATTGATCTTGAGCGAGCTGCATTACTCTGTGCGATACCTACTGCCTTCTTGTCTGATGTTCCTTGGGAAAAGCACCTTGATGGTATTGGGCGTGTACCTGGGACGCAAGAGGATGCAACGGAGAAAATCTCGACTGCCATCAGGGAATGGCAAGCCTCCAACCCTCGAGTTGAAATCTCAGCAACGCAACCCGATGACCCCTGCACACTTCTTATCCCAGTCGAGATTCCTTCATTACCTATTCTGCATACAGCGGATATAGAGCTCCAGACCCCTGTAACTGAAATGATGGATCAGAGACCTGGTGCAATACCAACTGTTGCCGTCAATCAGATGCTGCCAGCCACGCTTCACCTCAAGTGGACGCAGATCTGGGACACTGAAATGGTGCACAAGAAGGACATAGAGTACAGTTACGAAGTGACCGCCCCAGGCGACACATGGCTCCTTGGTGGGCGTCGTAAGGGCCACTTTGTAATCCCAGGCTCAAAGCGCGAACCGCTCTCCTCATCGTCTGATACCGAAGCTGAGATCCCACTCATCATGATTCCGCTACGTGAGGGTTGGCTACCCTACCCAACCATCGAGATCCGCGAGGTCAAGGACGGGGTGGAGAACCCAGCGCAGACTTGCGAGATAGACTTTAGAAACTTGGGCGAGTCGATACGGGCTGTGAATGAGAGGAAGGGTGTTACTGTTAGTTGTGATGCAAGTGGTCCCGGTGGCGGACCTTTGGTGTTGGACAGTGAGGAGCCGAAGCGGGAGAGGGGGAGAATAGTTGCGTAGATATAGGTGTACAATAATTGGTTTGCATTTTGTGTTAATATGAAATTTTGAGCGTTCTCTCGATCATATCCTTTACTGAGGTTGGATTAGAATAACAAAACATAGGGCCGAGGATATAGACAAGGCCATGGAAACTTGGGTTATCGAGCCATTTAATAACGTTCCACCTTGACATACATGCCATGTAGAATAGCACACTTACTATTCCTAAACTTCTCATGCTTGTCACGTCGACAAATGTCTACTCAACATCACACTCAACGCTACTCCTTCCACCTCTAGTCTCTGTTGTTAGAAATATATATTTGAACTCAAAACGACGGTTTCAATAAGAGGACGACAGCCCCGGCCCCGTTGGCCAAGTGGTAAGGCGTCGCACTCGTAATGCGAAGATCACTGGTTCGATTCCAGTACGGGGCATTGTTACCCCAGCTGTCTCAGACAGTTGCATCCTCTGTTTTTGCTGGTTCCATGGTTTGATATATCGTGTCTTTTGCTTGGTGGTTGACAGCCAAAAAATCTGGGGACGGGCCGCTTGTTTGCCATTGGTGGGTCCTGCCCTTTTACTTCTTTGGGTAACACACCCATTGCTGGTTGACATGCTTAATTTTCTAGGTATTGATTAGATGAAGGCTGCGGCTTTTTCAATTGTTGATTGAGTTTCTGAATCATACCAGAATCTGAGATTTTGTTCTCGGGCTTGGTTTAGATCTGGGCCGCGTTTGGGTATTAGTTGGGCTCTGATCCATCTTATTCCCTGATCTTCCTGTCTCTTCAAATTAAATGACCCAAGGCTTCATTTACCATAGAATACCTAAAGTTATGTAAGTTTAGGTAAGATTTAGGTATATCTTACGACTTTATGCTCCACGAGCTTTACAATATCTTAGAGGTTGCTTCTCCAAGACGAAGGCTGTTCGACAGACTCGAAATACGGGAGGTTGTTGATCGAACTGGGTATGTATTAGAGTGGTGTAACTCGAACAAAGATAATAGAGGGGGAAGTTTGAAATCAAATAGATTATGTTTCCGTAAAAGAGCTTATCATATAAGTTCGAAACGAAATCCTTACACCAGCTCGTGGCAAGTCAGTGATCACAATTCGATCCGATCATTGCTTATTAACTTCTTCCATATAAGTGTCTCTAATATATTCGCTTTATTCGTCCCATTAACTCGCGGCTGATGCAATAAGTATCCTGGTCAGCTCCTTCATGTCTTCGTTGGACAAACACATTGTGCCTCGTGAAACTCCTCGACAAGTCCCCAGCATTGTACGTGACTAAACTCATATGATTTTACGCTGTTAGAATTCGGCAGAACGAAATATACATGAAAATTTATGTCTTATCTCTTAACTCGGCATCTCGGATATCAGAGGAGTATGTCAGCTTGCCATCTTCGTTTATGGCCTGCGGGCACGCGGTTTACCTTTTGGGCGCTAGATAAATTAATCTGTGGTAAATATGGAGGGTTAGAAGAGACACTCGAAACAGAAATGAAGACGATGAATCAGATGTGCAACAATAATTGGTAGAAGGGAACCTTAGACTCGATCGAAAACATTCTTCAGGTATGCCAAACCAAACATCAGCAGACAAGCGAAGACCTTAAACAGATGTGTTTGGCGAGTAAGAAGCTCTACAACGAATAGGAACACAAATTACAGCTCCAAAACTCGCAGGGTGCTTGAAAGACAGAAGACAACATCATTACAAACCCGACTCAGTGTTGAAGCCATGCCTCAAAAGAGCACTACAAATCATGGAAGGAATTATGGTTTCAACAAGCCATCATTCCCTCGCCCGGAACTAATTGCCATTACTATCAACTTGGCGATATTATCAAGAACTGCATTTAGATATAACCACCTTCTCGAAGAATCGACAAATACTAAATCCAGCAGCTCTGTTACGCTTTCATTCTTTACACGCAAACGAGACATTATGAGAATCGCTTTGGGATTCATAGTGAGAATGCTTTCCCTTAACTTGCTTACAACAACATAAAGCATTGGTGCGTTTTCTAATATTGGTAACTATGCCATGAGCTGGAGTATTCTTACCGTTGAGTGACCAAGTTATGGAAATCATTGACTACCTAGTCAGCGTTCCTTAGCGAAACGTCTTTGGAGTGCACTCTTGTCACATAACTAAACATGGGCTGCTCGATATTGTCATCATACAGAAATAGGCAATTAGCGTCAGTAATATTGAGAAATAGATGACAAGGCTCGAGTACAAGTATGTGCCAGTCAATGGCTTCGGATCCGGCCTAAACCTTTCTAAACGTCTTTATAACAGCACTAATGATGTCTAATTAAGTCGTCACCATCTGAGAATCGCGATATGTGGGCTTCCCTATCGCAAACATTTGAGACAAGCCAACCTCTTCCTAGATTTGCTCTACTATCACGAATTCAGTACCAACATCCTTGGGCAACAAACACCCTGCAGCCCCGGAACTTCCTCAACCTCCCACACAAAGATAAAAACATCAGCATTCTCTCACTCAAGCCATCATCAAGAACCGGTACGACCGACCATGTGGCCGGCAGTGGTGTGATACCAAGCCCAAGTAACAGCCACAAAAGCAAAACCGCGATGTTCCAACTCTGACGCCCGAAACAATTTACACAAAACTCTTTTCTCCACTCTGGGAACAAGACGGCTATTAAGGGTTATTAAAGCGGCCGGATAAATAAAAAGGGGAAAAAGAAAAATTCTAGAGGAAAATCACTGTGGATAACTAAATCAGGTTTGGTCCCAGCGTGGAGCGTCACTGAATGAAAGGATAGGGATCCATACCTAGTTGCGATGCACTAATGTATGGAGGATATACCCGGTCTATCCATCTTGCAGTTGCAGAACGTCAAGTGGATGAACGCGGTTTAGCCACTTCAAGGGGTTCAGCCAACTAATGTTAAGGATGGCATGTCACGTCACATGAACGTGAAATGAGATCAGGGCACCCAAGTGTGATAATATAGATGTATTAACGAACTAAAGCTACAACAACTCACGGCATTGGTGGTATCATTCTGCAAGGCAGGCAAATGCAAAGCAAAGAAAGGCACATCACTCAAAACAATGATACTCTTTTTACGAACCTCACTCCGTGCCCCCTGGCATATGTCAGTAACCCATACCATACCCATCACTCCACTCCAAGCCTCTACAGAAGCTACAGTAACCCGTGTAATAATACCATAGTAGAATACAAAAACACCAGACATTGATCCTAGTCCTTTGTATGCTGGAATCTCAAAACGCCAAACCATGCGCAAAGGGTTCAAGGTCCCCAACAAGACGTAGCGCAATGCAGGTCGTGCATGCAAAATGATGCAAAACCGAGAAATCCAAAGCTCCAGTGTGCTCCCACCGTGCAGTGCAATAATCCATCATGAGGAATCTGCTCCCGGTTTCATAATGCGTTCGTTAATGTACAATGAAATGCAAATATAATGTAATGTTTTTTGCTCTGCCCTAAGAGGCGAGCTGAAGAAGCTGCGCTGTCAAAGCGCGGGTATCATGCCCATACAGGGCCCTCAAAAAGTCGCGAATCCCAAGTATAATATCGAATGCTTCTAAGGGTTGGCGTAGATTCTCATCTAGCCGGTCGAATCGGCGTATGATAGTTGTGCGAAGGCTGCAGAAATTGCATCTGACTGTCTTGTTGAAGTACTTATTTCTTGCGTTGACTGCTCGTGGCTGTGATTTTGCTAGTGCTCATCAAATCGCCGATGTACTTTTGCAAGAACTTGTTGTTGTTATCAAGCTTGTCGTGTTCTTCGCGAACAGCCTCGATGCGGTTAAAGATAGTAAGAAGAGAATCCTGCAATGCTTTGGCGTGTCTTGTAAAGTTAGCCATGACCCCCGGAAAAAAAGTGTTCAAATGCTTGCTCACCTTCTCATTTCTTCCCGAGCCGCCTTTCCAATCCTGTCGAGGTCCTCACTCGTTCTCCTGGGGCTCATTGCCCTGACGTCATCTGGGCCAAAGTCAGGCTCCAAAGGGCCAACAGCTGAGCTATCGCGAGGAACAACTAAGGGACCACTGCTTTTTCGTTGAGGTAGGCCAGGTCGAACAGGTACAGGCTGGTGAATAATGGGTTCATTGTTGTCTTCGGGACTCGATGATGTGGAAGAGTCAGATCGTGCGATGGAATGCGGGTGCTCAGCAGGAGCATTTGGGAGTTCGTTGACTGCCATGGTAGTATAGTATATAGATTTGGTAAAGCTTTCGTTGGCGCTCGAATGATTCGCAGGTCGTCAATTGTCGCACAATGTGTTCGATATTATTGGCACATCCACAACAATGCAACAATAAAAGCGACGACAATTAAGGGGCACCAAAGACCAAGCTGACAGTGACTCAATGGAATTGGTGGTATGTCGGTGAAGGTGTCCCAAACAGTCGCGTGAACTCGTCGAGGGGAGTTGCGGAGAGGGGCTGGTCGAGACCAAGTAGTTCCACGTGGTTAATAAAGGTCTCGAAGTCGGAGGATGTAGTAATGTACGCTTGCGAGGGAGGTAACGGATTTCGGATCCACTAAGGGCGTGATGAGGCTGGCTTTTGTTCTAGATTGCGTCCAGAAGGCGGAGTCGCTACGCGGAGAGACCGATTAGACTAGCCGCAAATGATCTCGAAACTTGATTGCGATTGAAATCGTGGCTTCGGTAGGGCAGATTAGGTTCGCAAACGCTTATTTTGAGAAGATCGTGAGTTTGGTGGCTGGAGTCGCAGATTATGGTATGCCGAAATGGTAGGAATGTGTGACTGCGAAGGTGGTGTTGTCGTCGAAGCTGAAGATATTGGGCGGGAGGTGGCGGTCAGAGAATGACTAGCCCGCTTTGCTAATGAATCGAAGCGAAGCAGGTGATGGGAAGGTTTGGTTTGTTGAGTGAGTTGCGGTGATGACCCTACTAGAGTGCGAGTGTCAGCAGGTGGGACAAAAAAAGATATGAAGTGAATCCAATTACTGGCAATGACAGCGCGCTTGATAATAAAAAGCAAAAGTGATATTAAGCAACGTCACATTCAAGGATAAGGTAGATAGATGGATGCAGATGCAGATGAGATGCGTCAGAGAGAACAAGAGGGGAGAGAACTGACAGTTTTGTTTGAAGATGGATGAACGAACAGTAATCGAAGCGAGGGAAGAATAATGAGGAATAAAAAAGAGATCAACCAAAAAGGTATAAAAGTTTAATTGAAAGAATATGACGAATAAGTCAAAATGACCAATCCCGGCAGTGGCAATAATATTCCAAGGCGCAAACAATCATGAAAATATTGGGAGGCAATAGGATGGCCAACGGTTGCAGGCAGGACGGACAGGGCAGGAGAGGAGGACCCTTATTTTTGAAATGGCAGGGCAGGTTGGGTCTGGGTTCGTGAAAGTGGGAGTTGGCGTGGTAGTGGCAGGTGGTAGGTAGACAGTAAGGAAGAACCCGGCCAGCAAAAAGAAGGAGCGAACCCAGAGCAGAAAAAGGAAGAGACAAAAGAGGGGAAGGGGGATGGACGAAATGGGGATGGGAATGTTAAAGTGGATTTCTCGTCAATTTGATAATTTCGCTGCAGCTTAAGCTGAGGATCAGGGCATATCAAGGTCAAGTCAGGTCGGGATAGTTTGTTTTTCTAAGTACTAAACCTACCTACCTACTGTATGTACGGCTACAGTACCTACAGTGCAGTGCCACTTGCTGCAGGAGGTACCACTTAATGCTCCGTAGGGCGACGTACTGGTAATCCGGCAGTCAAATAATAATGGGCTTTAGGAAGAAAAAAACCGGCGGTTAGTGTACCATCGCGTCTCCCAAGGGTGAGGATGAGAGACCCTTGGAAAGATACAATGAACTTGGATGGTTCAAATGAGGAAAGTGACGACAGAACAGGGAGGGGAGTCATAGGACTTGAGATCGACGCCCCTGGATACCGCATGGTCATCTCTGAACAAGTTGTTTTATCGCTCTGATTGTATGGGTCTATACCTCCCGGGTATCTGTCACCAGGTCCTGTGTCCCAGGCATTCAATGTCGCGTTCGCTCCAACCAAGAAACGGTATCCATGGATTGGATGACAGTGGCACCAGTGCTCCCACGCGACTCGACAGCACCCAAAGAAGCTTATGGAAGCCGCCCAGACATGAGAGGTACGTACACCTCCTCCACTAGAACTGATCTCATGCCGCATCGATATTGAGATTGTCATTCTCAACACCTACGGTATTCGCAAACCACGAACGTCGTCATTAAAGGAGACAGTCAAGCGAACAAGCAAGAAAACCCCTCAGTCTCCAAATCTTACTCCTTATTGACACAACCACTTTGACAACGACAATCACTTCACCCTGCCTAATTAGAAAAACAAACAACACCCCCGCCGCTAGGAAGGCCAAGAGTTTAGACGACCACAGGGAAACGACCCGAGCCTCAGAAACCCCCAAGGCCAAGCCTCCTCGTGAGAAGCCTGCAAAATTTGGCCGATCAGCATTCAGTCGTGACGCAATTGCTGGCCCTTGCAGCCCACGGTTGAGGCCCGTTTCCCTAGGTCGGCATCCCTGTCACTCGCTCGAATGCCTATCAGCTCACCATCCTTGAGTGGGCTTAGAGGGTCCGGAGCTCTTTCAGCGGAGAGGCGACCTTCTAAAAATCTAGGGCATGTCCACTATGGCCGCCCGTTGCTGGGTTTACAACAGTAAGGCGGTTGTCTTGTTCTGCCTAGCATTCGTCGGGGGGCATAAGACATCAGACGCGGAAGATGATATGGAGCTAATATATGTTAAGGAATACCTAAAGTTATATATAAATTTAGGTAAGATTTAGGTAGTTCTTATATTTATAGGTAGACCTACGTCTGATGTTTTGTGTCCCCCTCTAAGCACTCAACTTTTCTTCTCTGCTTGCTAGAGATCGTCGGTCGTCCTCTTCGTGCCAACCATGCCGCTTTTGATGCACTATCATGATTGGGTTCTAGTTGGCCGTTTCCCGTTGTTCTTAGACCCTCCAAGTGCCCACCAGAACTCACCAAAAAGAGATATTGTTGCAGGTTGAACGCAACTGCGACAGAATGTCTAATACCAGTCAACTATTATAATACAGTGTCTGTTACTGTCTTTATGTTGGACTGATCCTTGAGCGGTGTCGGTCAACGCGCCGGTTTTGGTACTGATTTTCCACTCTCGTGACTCGACTTGCAAATCCTTGACAGAATTGTCACTCGAGGAAACCCTTCTGGTACATCGCTCAAAGATCACTGCTGGTCAACTACTTAGCTGGTTGCCTTGCAACTCGTACCAAACCCAACAAGACGGATGACAAGGAGCAATCGGCGGATATCGTCAACTATATCGACTGTGCCTGGGCTTACACCGCACATGAGGGTTATACAACTTTTCTTGGCCGCGAATTGAGCCTCCTTGGATCCTTAAAGATTGTCAATACTTCGCAGCTTTGGCTTGCATATATGTCTGATCTTTGCCGCGCTGTGTCAAACCATCAATCTGCTTCGCCTGCATCCCCTTCACTAACTGGCTTTGGGGTTGCATTTCACTCCGCCCTCGGAAACACAAGGCGCTGTCCAGCAGCCAGGGTCCAATGTACCCCCTTGAACTAGGCTGATGTCATGGATCTGCATCCTGCCGCGTCAACTTCCCTACAAAGTCCCAAGGTATCAGGTCTTGCAGGCTCAAGGGCGAAACACGAGCCGCTATCACAGTATAATTCTCTTTAAGATCAACGTTCAACGAAACGGTCACCGTCTTTCGAAACCTCCAATCACTGCCTATCACTTTACTTTTCCACAAACGCACAGTCCAAGACGGTTGCCTTGTGCCGCAAGTTTTTCGCGACCCTCTGATAATGATCATCAGCTCTTTGAACTAGGCCCGCATATCGCAATCTTCTCGTCATTCCACGCATCGTCCTTGTGCATACAAGGGTGCTGGTATCGTTATGGAAGAATTCAAGAAACGTGGAAGAAAAGTGGTTCACGGTTGTAACCGACTGACAGGATATTTTCATCCTTGAACCCCCTCTCCTGTCTATTAAGCAACACTACAACCAGACCGTTGTTCTCGCCTGGATGTTCCCCGCGACAGGGTCACAATAAAATGCCGGGCCTGTCAGAAGTGAAGTCATCTTGAGAGGTCCCCTCGGGCAATGTCTACAAGGCAACGGCGATACGCTCAATGTCACGGCGACTGCCGGTCGTGATAGTGGGCTTACTCTCAACAGCTCATCATCATTTTCAACGTCATCTTGCCCCCAAGCTTTCGCCCGCGTGCTGGCTGACCATCTCTCGGAGACACTTATTCGGCCGAGCGGTTGTTTTATAGGGGTCCCTATATCGTTACCGAGAAAAATGGGTGCATGGGGCGAACCACCTGTCAAGGTCGTGTTTAACCCGTTGGGCAGCGATTCGGCTGTCAACCTCGCGAGCCTCAATGGCAAGTGACATGTAGGATTGTCCGTTTCTTTCCCCTCTTAAACCCTCTTTTCTCGTCGAGTGTGCTTCATGAGGATGTTCACGATGATCCGAAAAGAAAAGAAGAAGAAAAAAACGCCGACGGCCCAACAACTTGTGGTTCCCAAGCACAGATTGCTGTTTGGCTATGTCGGTATCATTGAGACGTCCCTCTAGTGGACGAAAGTCCTTTGATCAACGTCCTGCGCGCCTCTATCTTGTCCTCAAATGCTGCCGATCCTATTCCTTTCGTTCGCTGTTTGTCCCACAACTTGGAGTTCATCTCGGAGATCCTTCTCCCTTCCTGTCATAATGGTCCACTCATCGTCGGCTCTTGGCAATCCCGGCCCCGCCCACACTTCTTGGCTTGGGCCCCGTGAGAAGAGAACGCCAATCTAGCGGTGGACGACAGGTCGTCGAGGAAAGGTACAGTCACAGAAATGCAGCAGCAACAGAATAATGAGGTTAGCCTTGTCTCAGCCTCAAAGCTGGAGCTCCCTCTGATCGAGTGGCTGACGCCGGTTATCTTGGTTCCCGTTGATGCGTTTCACCAATTGAGCATTCACCAATGCCACAATTCCAATGATTTCCATCATTGTTGCGTTTTCAGTTTCCAGCCAAGCCCTTTTGACAATGCAACGTATGTCAGTCAACGTGTGCATCAACTGATGAAGATCTTAACACAGAGCATAACGCCCCTACCTGCTTGACATGTACATTTCAAAAGC
The DNA here is from genome assembly GCA_012977745.1 of Fusarium anguioides. Classification (NCBI taxonomy): domain Eukaryota; kingdom Fungi; phylum Ascomycota; class Sordariomycetes; order Hypocreales; family Nectriaceae; genus Fusarium; species Fusarium anguioides. The sequence continues at coordinate 82,301 of JAALXK010000003.1, forward strand.
ACCCCGCCTTGCCCCAGTACCAGTACTACTGTCGAATAGAAACACCAACCAGACGTTCGTGAAGTGCCAACGGCATTGTCGGCATCCAAGGCTTCGGTTACGTGTTTCAGACTTTTATGAACCATTAGAAACAGTGTCCCAAATGCTCGTGATGGTGGTTGTACAACCCCAGAGTAATTAGCACCTTTTTTCTTTCTTTTTACAAGCTCCAGATGCTGTGTAACACTTCTCCCCGCTCTTCACAGACTCAGTGACAATCAATCTACTGCGATGCTATCCGTCCTACCGTCTTACTTGTTTTGTCAAGTGACTCTGAGCCGTCGGATCGGCGGGCTGCTTTTGCAGTCCAGCTTCTACAGATACCGACACAAGGCGATCATGAGATGTGTTTGAGACTGAGAGAAATGCTTCTGGCACTTTCAACCTGTCACCGCGCTTGGTTAGCCGTCTTATACCCTTGGACACTAGTTAACGTCTGCCACGACATGAAACAACTCAGACTACACATGGGTTTTAGTTGTCACACCCATATATCGATTGGGTTTCGTTAATATCCATCACTTCAGATGCCACTTACCATCGAGCTTTAGTTTCCCCATGACCTTTTGAGCTTGAAGAGTCCCAGTGGGCGTTTAGAGTCACCAATGCCGCATGAGTGCAGATCTCAATTCTGCATATCTCACCGTGGTTTCTAATCAATCCCGCGTGGCTTTCAACAACAGCAGAAGTCTGCTTGTTGTGCATTTCGAGGATCGAATTGTTGCATTCAGACGCATGCATTCTGCCTACGGGTAAGCTGCATGTTTCCTTCACTCGGCTAGCACGAGTTTTGTCGGGGTTGGGCCTTCAGTATGGCGAAGCATTTTGTGTGATTTGACGAGCCAAGCTTTCAAAAGATTCAGATTACCTCGTTCAAGGCAAACGGGTAAGCAAGTTGGCTCTCCTTGGCAGGAGGTTTTAATATAACCGTCATCTCATAACGTTGCTGCATTTGTCATCGTCAGCTTACCAATGATATCATTACTTCCTCTCGAGAATCCAGAAACTGGCTATCTTTTGGGGGATTTAAGGCTGAGTCGGATGGCTTAGAGCCTTTTGTAACAGTATCAATCACTTGGCTGAATCATTCACAATGGAACAGTTTGAATTTCACCCCGCTGCTACATCTTACAATCGCGCCTGGTCATCTATTGAGCCGGGCGTAGACGAACTGGTTCTCAACCAAGACACGAAGACAGGCAGGCGCACCACCTTACAACGATGGCAACCAGGCGCCCGTAACCAGCAAGACATTTTTATTCACGACTACGTTGAGGAGATCTTCATGGTTGAGGGTGATTTGTACGACCAAAATCTACAGCAGGGCTGGAAAAAGGGCGCGTATGCTTACCGAAAACCCGGGATGCGCCATGGGCCGTTCCAAAGCGAGGACGGATGTTTGATGTTTATTGTCTGTATTCCTGTGGGTGCAGATGGAGAAGAGGCTAGGAACAGAAGCTGATGGATAGCTGCATTATTCCCCTTATAGTTTTCGTATTCTGCGGCTGAAGGGTGCAGTACTTTGCATGAGCGGAAAACATCCCGTGAGTCAAGATATCAACATGGTGTCGAGGGAGGCTTAGAGCCGAGGCCAGGGCCGAAGTCCGGGTTTTCTTCTCGGGCTTAATGAAATGACAGGGGATTGCACAGGCGAAAAATAACGAGGCTGTTAGTATTTTCGTATTGAAATAGAAATTTAATGAGAAGTTGATTCATGAAATCGTTGCAGCGATAATTTGGGATAGTATCGGGGTGTTGAGTGGTGAATGGTTTCAAGGATTGGAGATGCCAGGCGAAGATGGGCATATTGAAACTTGCCCAACGGAATGTGAATTCTAATAATAATTTAATTTAGAAAGGATAAACATCGGTATTAGATATCATACAGTTCATTCTAGGAGCATCTACACGTTAGCTCTAGAATGCCTTTCAATATTTACCGAAGCCGAGATTGTCTCGGTGAAGATATATCCGCCTCGGGGATATCAGCTTAACATCAATATTCGTTCCCGGTATTAATTGCCGTATTCAGGTCATGTTGGTATCTTTATTGACTCATGTCAAATATATAAAGTAGAGAAGTCTTCTTTTAACATAACCTCATCGCCTTCTATTATCGACTTCTAGCAACATCATGGCACCATCTGCAACAGCCCTTCAAGCCGTCGAGGCCAGTCCTCGTGTTCACGAACTCCTCGAGCGCCTCCACGCTGCTTCAGAATCACAAGAAAAGTCTTTTGCTCAGACTTGGTTTTACTTTAAGTTCCTCTGTGGCTTCTACATCACCGGCAAGACATGGTCCAACTCCTTCGATGACCATGTCCGAGATAAGTTTGTCGCTTTGGAGCAAGATAAATGCCAGTTCATGTACCTCCTTGCACGAAGTATCAATGCGAAAAACATTGTCGAGGCGGGAACAAGTTTCGGAGTCTCGACCATGTATCTCTCTCTAGCAGTGGGACAAAACGTCACTGCCATGAGAGCGAGGGGTGAAAAGGTCACTGGAAAGGTCATCGCTACCGAAAAGGAGAGCACTAAAGCTGCGAGGGCGAGAAAGCATTGGAGCGAGGCTGGAGAAGAAGTTGAGCCGTGGATTGAGCTGCGAGAAGGTGATTTGAGGGAGACGCTCGTGATGGATATGCCTGAGGAGGTCGATATGTTACTCCTAGACAGTAAGTTGTATGTTCCTATTAATTGGGTTGTAAGCTGATCTTGAATAGTTTGGACACCGTTGGCTCTTCCTGCACTAGAGATTGTCAAGCCTCGCCTCAAGAGAGGTGCTATTATCCTAGCTGACAACACAAAGATGGCGAAGGCGCTATATAAGGAGTTCCTGGACTATATCCATGATCCGAAGAATGATTTTAAGACGACGACGACTGCTTATAGTGGTGGGCTTGAGATGATTGTTTATCTGCCGTCTATATAAGGGTTTAATAGTGGCTTGTTACAAAAGCGGCGAAGCGGGTAAGAAAGAGAGAAGTTGGGATTTAAAAACTATAGGCTGCAGTTTATCTAATACTTAGATAACTATATTGTACCATATAACTTGTGAAATGTTAAGAACTTGTCAACCTGACCAGTTACAGAGAAGTTTCTAGACGAGATGCCAGTCTCCAAGTGTACCAAAGATGAGCCCCAAGACCAATCAAGTTCAAGTGAATACACATAGCATGCGAAGTAGTAAATCTTTTCTTTAGAACTTGCATTGCAGAGCTTGGCCCTTCTGGCGCTGTCTTTGCGTCCACAGTCCCTATCTTGTTAGCTTTTGTCCAACTTACAAGTAACTTACTTACCCTGCTCAACACGATCCAGCATCAACCTTCTCGTCCTCGGTCCAAAAACCATAAGGTTAAGTCCTGAAATGAAACCTGACACTGCGAACGGGATCCAATCGCTCTTGTGTTGGATTAATGAGAGTGGTCCATAAGGAGGTAGTGTCACGGCCGTGAGGAAGAGAAGGATGGCTTGACCTTGGAAGAAGATTGGAAAGATGTGTTTTTGGAAGTTGATATATGGAGTTCTCGGGAGATGTTTGAAAGCCACTTTTGTGATGACGAAAGTCTGGTAAAGTTGAGAGCCGAAGAGGGTTGAGAAGGAGAAGAGGTGGACTATAGGGAAGAGAGCCGTGATGATGGCCATTTTGCTGTTTAGGGAATCCTTGAAAGAGACTTGTTTTGATTATTGTAATATGGTTAAAATGTGCTGTTGGGAAATGGCATCGGGAGTTACTTATACTTAAATGGGTGTTATTCTATTGGTCCATCTAAGATCCGAGGAGGCTCGGAAGTTGAGATGGCAGATCGGGCTTGGAGTCATGAGTTGCATTTGTAATTGCAAGAAAGTGATTTGAGAATTAAGCTTCAAGTATCATCGCCAAATAAATTGTGGCCAGACCATTCGTCCATTAGGCAATGTTGTGGTTAAGAAATCCCGTGATGCAGTTATGTAAGTAGCTAGATAGAGAGGACTGAACCATTGAGGGAGCACTCATTTCTTCGACAACCATTAGCTCTTTTCAGCCATGGTTCAATATAAAGTATAAAATATTAGTTCTTATGAGAATTTACCATAAACTGCAACACGTCATCACGGTCTATGTAGTTTATCGATACCGAGAAACGCCGGCTCTTAACTCCGGGCCGGATATCGAGACCCACTTCAACATCCGGACTCGGTCGGCAACATCGTTTTGTCTTCTAATCAACATGAACAGAGACAAAAAGATTACACCTCCGTCACACCCGACCATCCATAACTAATCTCTCCTCTTCCAGGGACATCCCACGCAAAAATACAGGTCTCGGAGGGAGTCGAACCCTCGCTGGCGGAATCAGAATCCGCAGTCATAACCGTTAGACCACGAAACCAGATTATTTACGGCTATGACTGCGAGAATCTAGTCGGAGCCGATAAACTTCGGGTAGTATCGAGGGTTTGATTGTTATCCGGTTTATGTAGTCAGACCCTCTATTACAGGGTCTGACTACAGTTTGATTTTTGTAAGTGAAAACTTTGGTGATCCATTCACTGGTGGGGCTGTTGAATTAGCCTATGTGGGACCACTGGGTATGTAGGTAGCAGGTTGAAGAAAAAGCAACATCAAGGTAAGACTTGGGTAAGGCTGCTATAAATATTAAGATAAACTTTACCTAAATTCTTAGGACTAACTTCGTGTGCTGCTCATTTTCTGACCAGCCTGGGCAGGTCTACTGTGTACTAAGATAACGAAGACTCGCTTTAAGATAGTGTAAAGAGCCACAGGTATAGAATCTTCAAGGAGTTTCAGAGAGTAATTCTCAAGCACGAATTCGCTTGATCATGGCTAAAGTATGTTCTGTAAGCATGTTCTGTAAGCGCATACAAAGGCAAACGATTGAACCACCCAGCTCTGTATAACACACTGGATTGCATGACCCATAAGCATAAAAGTCGTAAAGCCATAACCACCTTACGCATCAATAATCTCAAAAAACACAAGCACAGAACACTTCGTCTCGTGTCCCTGGAGGTCCAGCATGCGGATAAATCTCCATCCCGGCTCAATATACAGCAACCGCACAGCCGCCACCGCAAACATCGGGTTCCGCGCCCAAGCATCATCGCTCTTGATAAGCATACGCAGGAAAACCAACTCATTATCCTCGTAGTGCCATGTTAGCATCTCGTCCCAGAGAGGGTCAGTCGGTGGCGGGTTCGGTCCGCGGTGAAGAAATTCTAGTTTGTGCTGCCTGTACGGTTCTGTCTTTTGCTTGGGAGGGTCGCCTTTGATGTTGTCGGGGTGGTAGAGAGTGCATGTCAGGTAGGGCTTGATGGAATCGGCTTCTGAGTCACCGTGTAGTGGAATATCTGTGGCGCCTGCGACATGAAGACGGAGACGCTTGCTTCGACCTTTGTTCAACTGTCCGTTACCGCCAGGGCGGAGAGCAGCAGGCTTGAGGACATATCCATCTGTGCCAGTGAAGAGAGCATCGTTTAGCTGGTTGCTGGTTCCAAAGTTTTGTAGATTCAAAGCACAGATCTGAGCGCCGATACCCCAATAAGGAACGGGTTTCAAATTAGTGGATGAAATACGCGTGCCCTTGGGAAAGACACGCATAAGATGATGGGCATTGTGTCGAGCAATGTTTGCCCTGTGCTCGGGAAGATGAGATGCCAGACCCGACTCAGACACATTGATAAGGTGGTGATGAGGTCCATTGGCAAGAGTTCCCTCTTCAAACCATGAATTGTCAACAGGCTTGACAGATTGGGCGTAGACACCCAGTTCGGCAAGTTCAGGAATGATGATGGAAGGCTCTTCTGACTTCTTCTTCTCATTGTACTCCTTTCGAGCAGCCTTTTGCTCTTCGTCCTCCTCTGAGTCATCTGAGGTGCAATCGCTGCTTGAAGGCTCGTCCTGAAAGTGGTACTCGACAATGACGGCGATTTTTGCTCCCAAATCAGCTAGACGAACGTGTTGATCTGAACCAGCTTGCTCTTCGTGACCGATGTGCCTCACAGCTTTGCTCAAAAGACGGTCACCCCAAACATCCTGCATGATGTTGACAAGACGCATCTGGCCGTAAGCATCGCAATGGTTCTCCAGCGAGAGTAGAACAGGCGAGGGTCGAAAATGAGGGTTCGTCTGTGCCTCCGCTGCTTCTTTATCAACCGAGTCTCGAATCGTCTCACAAACTAGGCGGAATGGAATGCTAGAGACCAGGGTATAGCCATGTGTAACTTTTGGCTCATCTCTGTCATCACTGTTATCCCACGCATCAATCTCAACACATCGTGCCCCCATTCTAAGTGCACTATCGTATGCCGTCGCGCACGAAGATCCATAAAGTTGATGCGCCATGAGGTAGGTATTATGACTCGAGCTGATAAAATACTCAGGCAGCGGATGCGATCTATCAGTGAGCTCAGGTGGCACCCGAATATGCGGCTTGCTGATGAGCTCCAAAAGCGCACGCGATGTCTCTTCCGAGTCAATCATAGCGTCCTTTTTCGAGAGCATTTTCTCTTTGACCATAAATTCTCTCAGGGCGCTGCTGACTCTAAGATCTGTTACCATGCGACGCGCGCTATGGCCGCCGCCTGCGACGGTGTTGCTATCGATGTTCTCGCCGAAATCTTCATCGTTGGCGCGGCGGTTTTTAGAGGAGAAGGGATTGAGCTCGCCGATGCGAGAAGTGAGTTCTGAAGCCATTTTGATATGGCGTTATAGGATGTAGATGATAAGTGAGGTGAGATGAGATGAGGGGCAGGCAGCCGAGTAAGCTCTTCAGCTCAAGATGCAGCTGTGGAAGGTGCAGCAGCTGAACTGGAAGGATTGAGATATATAAGTTGGATCAGATCATTCCCGTTTACAGTGGAAAGAAACAGGAAACAGTTGATTCAAATGTAGGTAGAGATGTAGTCATTCATGGTTTAAATCAAGAATCAATATAGAATGATGCACTGCCACGATCGTAGAATGTCACGTCTTGGCTTTGCTCACTTGCTTGATTCTCCGCAGTTAATAAACACCAAGATGAGGCGCCAAGCTAACCTCAGCTCTTTCACCAAGCATGGATGTCTTATCGCGGCAGCTAAAGCCGAGTTGGCACAGCTTTTAAGAGCCGTTATTTGCTACGTCGTGTCAGTTTGTGGAGACCACAAGAGCATCGCCACAAAAAGCCAATAGTCCAAGCTCTTGGGTTTTGGTTGGTCTTGTCGTATTATTATTCGCTCGAGTATCGTGTTATTGCCTGCAGCAAATAATAGCCCAAGTTACCTCAATAAAATACACATACTCCATCCATTACAGAGTGCTATTTCTCTCTCTAAATTACAACTCAATTGTCGCAAATGAATGTCAAGTTCACTCCGCCATCCCTAGTTCGCTGCCCTTTAAGACTGTCCCGGAAAGAAAACATCAAACTCCTTCGCATGAAGATCTGGTATAACTTTTGGTTCCATCAAAGCCTTGGCTTTCTTCCTTTTTACACCCTTTTCGCCCAGACAAACCCAGTAGCCAGTTCGCGGGAGACAATTCCTCACCGGTCTCCAGTATCGTTCGATACCCCCTGTCTCGTGTCTTTGCTCCACCGTGAGGCTCTGGAGAAGGGCAATTCGTCTTTGCTGTGCATAGTTGCAGGCTGGCAGAGCGATTGAGAAATCAACATCTGGCTTGAGATGATGAGCCATTTAATCAACTTTTTCGGTAACTCCTTTCAGCACTACTACACTAGGTATGCTAATTTGACGATATCCGGATATAAGGAGTGGCCGCGGCGCCGTTGACATGAGGTCTCCTTGTATGGCGATGTAAAGTCGTTTGATGTTTGGAAACAGATCGGGGATGGTGTCTAGGAGCCGCTCAAAAGAAACAACATCGGATAAAGGCGGAGTGCTCCTCTGTTGGTCATCTACATCCCAAGAGGCGAAAGGAGCGCACGTCCATATGATCTCAAAAGACGTAATGGCGTCGAGACGTCTTTGATGAATAAACTTCTCATGCGCAGTATCATCGAGTTGCTTGACGTATGAAGAGTGTTCGTTGCGTACAATACGTAAATTCCTTCCCGGTAGCTGCCTTTGGGGTTAATGAAGAGTTTCGGGGACAAGTTTGGGTGAAAGTCTTACGCTTGTTGGCAGCAGAGGAGCCAGCCTGTGGCTCCAATACAGCATTCATGAGGTCATTCACCTGGCCAATGCTGACACTGTGGACGGAAGCCAAATCGTCCGTTCCATCCTAAAATGCATTCATCCTCGACTGGTTGTGGGTTGAAACCTGGCCCACGTGGATCTATCAATCCTGATGGTGGAAGTCGATGACAGACAGAGCCTCTCCATGTCCATTTTTGGGGTTGTTTTGAATCAACAGCTTTTTTTTATGCCTCAGAATTCTTGAAGCTGCCATACTATGGCAGTTGTTTGACGCCCCCGTGATTGTGTTTTTCAGACCCTGGCGCGACTGGGTGATTATGTGCAAGGTCAATGTGAAGGGTACGGTCGCCAAAAGCATGCTTCGAATCTTCAGGCGAGTCTCTGGACTTAGGTTTCTGAAAAACGCCCCATTTGGTGGATCAGGTTGTCTGGAAGCAAAGCTAATGGTTCGGGGGTGATCTCTCTTCGAGGTTGACCCTGATGTGAGGATGGTAGGCAAGGGGGAGTGGGAACAGCATCCCCGACTCCCAACGAATTCACATACCACCTCATTGTGATAGGACCATAACTTAAGTGAGATGGATAATATGTGCTTCAATAACAGAAAACATGATAGATTCGTTTGGAGTTGTGAAATGAAGCTTGGAGCTTGAGTTTGCAGCGGGAGCTCTAGGGTGGGACAATTGACGGAAAATGGCAGCCTTGCGCGCCAGGCCACAAGGCATTAACAACTAGCCCCACCATCCTCGCGACGCGTAGAAAAGGAAACTTTTTGAAAAAAATTCTTGATCTTCTTCTTCTCTTTTCTCTTCATTCAAATATTGAACAACGCAAAAAACAACGTTCATGTTTCTCTATCTATTGATGCGAGGTGCGTCGCAAGACCTGCGCCCACGACCACCGATTACGAGGAACACAGAATGGAGAGAAAAGCGAACAATCTTGGGTGCGGTGCTTCCCTCGCTGATGGGGAGGAGCGCAATGATTGAACGTACATGCTTTTGACGTAGTAATTTTTACTTGTGATAAATGACCTGGGCTGATAAAGTCAAGTTCGGCAAATGCTGCCGCACTCTTGCAGGTGTCATAGAATGGAGCGCCCGTCAACGCTTGATAATGCTCGGATATCAGCCAGCATTTGCTTGCTCTACGGATAACTGTGATTCAACGTAGCATGACATCCAACACTGCACTGTGCTTTGCACGCATGATGGTATTGTCGATGTTAAGCCAAGCACCATACTCAAGGATTGCCATGAGACAACCACCCACCTGGCAATTCTTGATTCGGCTCATACAGAATCGTTACTAAGGCGTCAAACTCTGTCAAACTTTGCACCGCGGTTGAGGCCTGTTGATATTGGCCAGGCATGAACAAATTTGGCCCAAATCGTTTCTGCCATTTATCTAATTTCCAAGCTTATGTCGAGAGACTGTTCAACCAAATCAAGTCACTAGATTCACATGCAAGATATCATTTGAGACAATCTGTTGAATTCAAGGAACTATTTCAAGCTAGGCCATGCCTGGCGACTCATACTCTAGGCAGAATCGCATAAAAAAAGCAGCAAACTCATCGTCGACCGCCGTTAACCAAAATAAGTGCAGCAACATTAAGCTGCAGAGAAGAGAAACAAGGGGAAATATCCCCACATGGTCCTTCGCTTTTTCCTATGTCTCTTTGTTTTTGTTATTATTTCGAGCGCTTTTGTTCATATCTGTAGGTAAGGAGTGACGAGAAAGATCATCAACGACACTACCAAAAGAGCAACCGATCGAACCGGAGAGTTGAAGACCTAAGTCGCATATAAGAAGATGCATCAATCTCTAGATATGCACGAGACTTACTTATTCGCCACGAGCCTTAAGCATTTTGGCCTTCTCCTTCCAGCAAGGCTGACCCTTCCAGGAACACCAAGGCATAGGCTCGGCGACAGGGTTCGGCTGGGGCTCAGGCACAGGATCGGGGATAGCCTCTGCCTCGCGCTTAAGCATCATCATCTTCTTCTTCCAGCAAGGTTGTCCCTTCCAGGAGCACCAGGGCATAGGCTCAGCGACAGGGTTTGGCTGAGGCTCAGGAACTGGATCAGGGATAGCCTCTCGAGCCTTGAGCATCTTAGCCTTCTCTTTCCAGCATGGCTGACCCTTCCAGGAGCACCAGGGCATGGGCTCAGCAACAGGATCCGGCTGAGGTGCAGGCACGGGGTTGGGTTCGGGAAGAGCCTCACGGGCCTTAAGCATCTTAGCCTTCTCCTTCCAGCAAGGCTGACCCTTCCAGGAACACCAAGGCATAGGCTCGGCAACGGGATCCGGCTGAGGGGCAGGAATAGGGTCGGGCATGGCTTCACGCTTGGCCTTGAGCTTCATCTTGTCCTTCCAGCATGGCTGACCCTTCCAGGAGCACCATGGCATGGGCTCGGCGACAGGGTTCGGCTCAGGAACGGGGACAGGGTCAGGGACAGCCGCCGCGAGGACGGTGCTGGCAACCGTGGCCAGAGTAACCAAGGAGTATTTCATCCTGGATTCGGTAGGTGTTGAGTTTCGGGAGTGAGCGGTTTGAAATGTAAATGTTGAAGTGAGTGTTACTCTTAAAAGAGTTGTCGTATCGTGTAAGAGGCTTGAGATATCGTTGTCCTTCTTCCGATGGGAACGAGTCTGGAGAAGAAAAGAGAGTGTTTATGAAGGATATGGGCAGTTCTTTATAGATATCGTGTTCAGTGTTCACGATGTTAATTCAGAAGTTGGTTCTGTTGAGAGAAAGAGATCTGTCCGTGCGAACCAATACTCTAGCCTTGGTGTTGTATGGCTTCTATTGAGTCTATTGAGTCGTATTGCTATTTGCGGGGTCAATAAGCCTCGCAGCTCTTCGGATTGAACAGTCACAGTCGAGCAACATGATTGCCACAGAATAGACCACCTTCAAAGACGATCAAAGAAGCCACTAGCCATGGAGTGCTTGCGCGGGATATCAAAGCTTGCTCCGGGGAAGCGAGAATACCTTCGGAGCTTATTGACAGATGTCACTGCGTCGACTATCACTTTAACTACTCCTACCTGGGAAGTGAATTTGCTTGAAGCATGTATGCGACTTGTACGATTCATCTAACTCGACTTTTACTCGCCAGACACGAATGCACGAAAGTGATATGCTTGTTAATTGGGCCTGTTGGTTCATGCTTTGTGGCGGGCTATTTGGTTATTCATATCAGTCAGTGCCCGGTGAGGCTCTATTGACACCCAAAAAGGGTAAGGAGGCGGTTATAGCCCACAAACGGCCGAGAGGAGATGAAACAAACTTGATTTTCTTTGATAAGTGGCTTTGAAAGAGTTTGAGGTAGTGTTCGAGAAAAATAATTTGATCTATCGAGCGATGGTGTTGAGGGTGGGTTATATGATATGGATGTTTAGGGGTGAACTGACCAGAAGAAGTTCAACATCGGGAATTGATAACAGCGCAACTATTCGAAAGATAGTGTAGGGATATTCTGAAGCACCTCAGATATCCCATCTGCCGGTCAATAGACTAGCCCTTTCTGTGCTGATACTTGACGTATGTTCTTGATACCCAGGTACAGTTTGCCAGTGTCAATCATTGCGGCATCTAGCCCATCAACCTAGCCAATCATGCATGAACCGAAGCGAATACCGATTCAGGTTCCCATGTGAAGATTAAAGATGGAAAAACCACTGACCGCTGAGTCTGTCCCGTCTCCATGTAAACGCCACTCTTGTGACAACTCTGATATCACGCAGCACATGAGCAAGTTCTTTGGTGAGTATCAAGTCCTAAAACTGAACTTGTGAGGACAAATCTGTTAGATTCTTTGTCGTGAGGCGCTGGGGAAGTTGAAGGTTGACTCGAATAGGGTATGAATAAGTTCAGGGGTGATGAGGCCCTCAAAGAGAGGCAAATGGAAACAACCAATGCGAGAACTCTAGCTATCTGTTCAATGTTCAATTCACTTCCTTGGATCCCAGTTCTTGTCCACCTGATCCAACAATCCCTTCTTCCCCAGTGCCTTTGAGCCTAGAATCTTCTCAAGGCTGACCAGCTTGAAACTCGCCTCAGCACTTGTCTTGCCAGTGGGCAGTTGGTTCGCATCATCGTGCACAACCACCAAGCCATGGGGAAAGTCCTTGTTCAGAGCTTTTCCAACCGCAGTTATACCGTCTGTGTTGGATACAGGATCTATCTTTCCGTCTGATGACTCCACAAGTGTGAATGTAGTTACGTACTCGTGTGGTGAGGCTCGACGGTAGACGTTGTATGCGCTGACACCTTGGCAGGATACTAGGATGAAACCCTCATCAGGTTTGGAGCCATAGACCAGAGTTACACCTTCAACGTCGCCGTAGAGTTTGCCGTCGCCGACCTTACCGATTATGACGCCCTTATCTTTCGAGTCAGGCTCAGCGTCGTATCGCCATAGAGCAGAAGGCTCCTCTCCGAGAAAGATCCATCCGTTTTCTTCGTCAGTGACACAACCCTCGACCTGTCCACCACTGCCGCCTTGAAAGTCTCTCACAAGCTTCGTCTTGAGTTCTCCTTCAGCCGTCGAGGTAAGCTCATACTGCAAATATCGAGCTGACTTCGCGTTGACGAAGAGATACTGCTTTCCTGTCTTAGGAGAATGGTACGTACAAGAGCCGTAAACCTTGAAGTCATCGACAACAGGGTGTATTCCACCAGGGATATTGGCTAGTGTTCCGTTGGGAAGCATCTCGAAGAGACTTGACTGTTAGTTAAACTCGAAGCACAGGGTGAAGACGACTTACCAGAGAGTATCGTCTGCCCGGCAAGCAGCGAAAGCTAAGTCAACCTTTCGATTGCCTGCCTTGAAATCGTAAATCATATCCACATTGTTGGGCTCACCAGCGGTGAAAGACTGAAGAAGATTGCCAGACAAGTCGAACACACCAAGCCCAGCTTCTTTACCAGACTTCATCGTCGTGACGATCCGAGACTTCTCTGTTCCCTCAGGTGAGATCCAAATCGCAGGATCATCTCCATCACCAAGACGTGACTCAGTCTCGTACGTCGACTCTACGAGGAGGAACGAGCAATGCAGACCACCCCATCCCTTCTCACAATTGCACTCATTTGGCCCGACACATTTACCATGTCCGGAGCACTTGTCTGTGCATATGAAGCTGCTGCAAGTACTTCCACCGAAACCAGCGAAGCACTCGCACTTGCTCTTCTTGTCCTTGATGCAGTATCCATTACCTCCGCAAGTCTTGCAGATTGGTTCGGTTTTGGTGTCTGTCCTGACCTTTCTCGGGTCGTATTTAGTGTTTTTATCGATTTTGAGCTTCTTCAGTGCAGTTTCAAGTGATGAGAGTCCAAACCCGTTGACCTCGTCTGACTCGATAGCGTATGTGAGAGCGCCAGCAGGATACTTGTCCGTAACGCCTTGGTAGATATTCAATCCTTGGGCTTCGATATTCTCGGCACCAGTCAAAGACAAGGTGCCTTTTAGCTTGAAAGAATTATCATAGACGGAAACTTTGTCTTTTTGGGCCACAAACAAGTAGTCTGAGCCTTTCTTGGGCACGTAAACCGCAAGGCCTGTCACGTCATCTTCTGCCTTGCCCATCTTGGTGATCTTAGGCGCCTTGGTAGACTCTTCGAGTGAGAATGTATAAACGTTCTTGTCATCATCTGTCGAGATGTACATCTGAGACTCAGAACGCGACACAGCACAACCAGAAGTCTCAAAGTCTGTAGGGAATGTTTGAATCTAAGAGGTCAGTGGACATTCTAGACATCTTGCTCTGGCGGTTACATACCTGGACAAACTCGAACGACTTCTTTGTCTCTTGGAGAAGTAATTGGACTGCTTGTCCTTTCCCAAACAAATATACATAATCGTTTCCAGCAGGACTCTTCCAGCTGCAAAGCGCAGACCAATCTCCTAACACCTTGAAGTCTGCATCTTTGATCTGCTCAAACTTCGGCATCTCATAGGCGCGGATAACAGAGTCTGGCTGTGCGATAGTGACGAGAATATCCTTTTTGTTTATATCATAAACTGTGGTGACGAGCTTGCTGCGTCCTGGGGTTTGGGCGGTCACCTCCTTCAGAGGAGACTTCGAGTTGAGTTCATAAACGTGGAAACCTCCCTTATCAGGTCCTCCATCATTGCCAATTAATAGAGGGTTGCGGTCAGAATAGTAAAGAGTAGTCCAGTCAGACTCAACTTCACTGGTGTAAGCAGAGACCTTGACGTCAACTTCAACGGCTTTGACGAAGTATATCTGATAGATAATGGCCAGTAGGCCAATCAAACTAGAGCCAATCATGATTGTCAAGATAGTCTTCCTCTGCAGAGAAGAGCCATCTGTACCTTTGGTTTTAATGGCTGCCATGGTTAGATATACTATCGCCTCTTAAGGCACGTGCTATTCTCAATTGGTTGCTTATGCCGATCAAGTTAACAGCCAAACGTCCTGCCAGATTAGCCCAGAGCGACATCGATTCTACACCGAGCAGTTTGTTTTGGCAGGTGAAACAATGCTCGTGTAGCGAGAATGTAGTTCTATTGGGTGAGACAGGGGTTTAAGGTTCGGGGTTTCTATTAGCGGACATCTCGATCGTACGTAGGGTTAGCGAGAGTTGTATATTCACGACCTGTTAAACGTATGATGTTGAGTGAAATCACAATGTCGGCCCGAGGATTAAAGTAAATAAGCTTATTTGTTTTTCTAGCTGCTTTTAGTGTCGTATTCTAAAGATCTACGCATTTGTATTTCTTCGCATTGAATAGTTATCAATACCAAACCATGCAGTATCATACAAACAGGCGTTGAAACATTGATCCTACTAATTCATTCATCCCAGCTGATATAACGTCCGCTGAATATAATACACAAAAACAAATTCCTAAAGAGAGCACCCACTTAAACCATAAGATCCTGGCTGTCAAACAGAATATAAACGAAGCTCGTGGAACTAGATCAACCCGCGGAACTTGCCTTCAATCCTAGTGACAGATTAGCTATCAAACCCCGAGCTGCAGTTGAAAAGGTGCCTGATCGATGAGTTTGGCTTCTTCTGCAAAGCTTACACGTCTAGTAAGCCAATGGGGCCAATTTTCTGCTCTAGCCCCTTCATCGGCGCGAAACAGCCCCGCGCTCACATCAATTACACTTGAATCAGAAAGATCACGCCAAAAGACTGTTGCACCACATCCATCGCAGAAGTGACGAATTGCTCCGTGAGATGACCTGTAGAACTTGAAACTACCAGTTGGTAAATACTCAAAGTCTAGTGGAACCTCTGTCGAGCTCCCCGAAGCAACAATGAAGATGTTGATTCGGGGTATGAAGGCACATGTACAGGTATCTCAAAACCCGAGGCCAAGCGACAAGATTAACAGGCACAGGTTCCCGCAAGGTATTTGTCTCCTTGAATCCACCACTTTTCGTCTGATGGGTTTGATATGATCGACTCCTCGGTAGAACAGTATGGATGTATCGGATCTGCGTAGTTGCGATGTGGTAAGCGACTGGTTTTGTTTGGACGTGCGATAGGAAGATGTATGGCCTCACAGGCGCAGACCGCATCGACATATGTCGTATTTGGTGTAAGTGACGCTGCAGGCGAGTGTGCCGGATATCTTTGCCGCCCTTCAAAAGGAATCCAGATTGAAGAACCAACGTCAGAAGTATCTCCAACTTTCTGATGTGCTGTATATCTTACTGTATCGATTGAATCGTCACTACTAGCAATGACGCCCGTAGCAACTCCCCAGATCAGCTCTCCATCACTGCTTTTGAACGATTGAAATACATGGCATCCGCATGTAGAGCAGAAATATCAAGACGATCCATCTGCCCCATCAAAGACGTCTAAATTATCAAAAGAGCTCGGTTTCTCGATGGGAGCGTAGGATGTGCAGAGCAAGCCAGTTGAATAGCGACAGGTATTGCAATGGGAGATAGACAGATCTATGCCGTTGTTGTTTCCCGAAGACTGCGCGCCCACTTGCCGAGAGATGTTCCCGCAAAGACACGTTATCTGATGCATCGTTACAAAAGAACTATTTTTTAGAATGACTATTTTAGGTGATGGCTGAAGCATGTGCGAAAGTATGATGACGACAGCGGAGAACCCCAGATTTTATAAATCACACAATTGTTAATACAAGTTCGCCGATATAGGAGTCTGGAACGATCCGGATTGGGCAATACAATAAAAAACACTCTTAAATTCACCGTTGCTATGTAGTAGTGGCTTGCGAGAACGCCTTTCTTGGCTTCTTACATAGAACAAGCTCCATTGAGATATGGACATCCGTTCCGGTCCCCGCACCCCGGCATTTGCTTCGGGAGAGTTACACTATCAATAATCGGATAAAGGAAGAACCGTCATTGGACTCGGACCTGATATAAATCGCTAGTACTTTTCTCAATGCCAAGTTTTCTTCAATACAATCCTTTTGATTAGCCTCACAAGCATTCAAGAGCTGTGGTCGCTATCATCATGGCTGACACTAAAGACTTGCACATCGCCATCATGGGCGCCGGCATGGGCGGACTGGGAACCGCCCTGGCTCTAGCCAAACGAGGTTTCAAATACATTGATGTGTATGAGACGGCCAGTAACCTCGGCTTTGTTGGAGCTGGTATTCAGATACCACCGAACAGCGGGAGAATTCTTCACAGGTTAGGATGCTGGGAGGATATTGAGAGAGAGGCGACTTGTGTAACCGGGAGCAGTATTCGACGTGAGTTAATATACCTCCAATTCCAAACACTGTCTGACTTTAGCTAGAGGGGGCCACGAACGTCGAGCTTGCTCACGTTGACATGCCGGATATTAAAGGCAAATATGGTTACTCACATCTCTGTGGCCACAGATCCTCACTGGCAGGCCATTTATACGAGGCATGCAAAAAGCAGAGCGCCATCAACTTTCACTTTTCAACAAGTCTGGTCGAAATTGAAAGCTTCTCTCCTCGAGTGTCGTTCAAGCTTCAACCCAGACATGGAGAATTGTTCACGAACCAAGCTGATATTCTCCTCGGCGCCGATGGTATCAAGAGCATAACTCGCTCCCAGCTGCTCCAGCAAGTAGGCGCTACGCCTGAAGAGGCCGAGACTGGACAAGCTGCCTATCGCATAATGCTCAAGAGAGAAGACATGGCTCATGACCCTGAGCTATTGTCACTCATTGATAGTGATGAGGTTGTCCGGTGGGTGGGAGAGAAGCGACACATAATCGCATATTCTATCGCCAACAAGTCAATCTACAACTTATCAACTGTCCAGCCAGACGAGAACTTTGCTACCGCCCCATCCATTACATATACAACCAAGGGGTCAAAGAAGGTTATGCTGCAAGTGTTTGAGACTTTCTGCCCGCTTGTGCAGAAGATGCTCAACTTGGTTCCCGAAGGAGAAGTTTGTGAATGGCGACTAAGGATGTACAAGCCGCTGCCAACATGGACTCATGGATCTGTGGCCTTGGTAGGAGACGCTTGCCACCCAACTCTCCCACATCTTAGTCAAGGAGCAGCAATGGCCATTGAGGACGGGTCAACCATCGCTGAGGTTCTATCCCTTGCCCCAGATACTCAACCCGAGACCATTTCCAAGTGCCTGAAGGTGTATGAACTATCACGAAAGGAGTGGACTTCCAACCTTGTCGAAATGGCGTATCTGTCTGGTCGAACACTGCATCTTGGCGAAGGAAAAGCGAAAGAAGAGAGAGACAGAATGTTCAAGGAGCACAAGATTAGTGGCTCAGTTCCTGATAAATGGACCTCTCCTGATGTACAAATGATGATCTATTCAAATGACTGTGTCGCAAAAGTAAGGTCCGAGTTTGAGACACTGTTTGCCGCGGCATAGTATCATCTTAGTTTTGGCTTGGTAATCACACAACTCGGCACATTTTGCACATTGGGACTGAAGATTGTGAAATTATAAGTCGTACTTTATCGAGGAAACAAAGAAACACATAACATAGAACCAGACCTCTGTTAAACAGTCCCTAACGCCATGTAGTAGGAAACCCTTTCCATTTTCTGATGCGCCATGCTGCGCCTTTCCACAGTCGCTCATTTGCTGAAGTGAACCGATCCCTTGATAATTGAAAGTCCGCAAGTCTGCAAATCCGCAATCGGTGGTGGTATCGAGTAGTAGCTTGGATTGAAGTCGCAGTTCAAAATTTAGAAGAGACAGTCCAGACAGCAACAGCATGCCAAACCAGCGAGAAGACCGGTCATGATACCGCCGCCAGGACCGCCGCCTCCTCTTTGATCGTCTTGGGGATAGTAGCCCTGAGGAGGAGGCTGACCGTAGGGGGGCTGGCCGTAGGGGCCGGGCTGAGGAGCATAGGGACCCTGGCCAGCGGGAAAGGGGCCTTGTTGAGGGTTGTAGTAGCCCATCTGAGGAGGACCTTGTTGATAGTAGCCTTGTTGCTGTCCGCCCTGCTGGTATGGATCTTGTTGATAGCCACCGTAGGTAGGTTGAGGAGCACCTGGGGGAGGGCCGTAGGCCGGAGGTTCGTCTTGCTTGAAAGCCATGGTGTGATGTGGTGTAGAGCTATGCGACTAGAAAGGAGACAGATATTAAAGTATCGCGCAAGTCTCGGTATTCAGGGTATATCGGTAGGAGAAATATCGGTCGTCGAAAGAAAAGACGAGAAGTTAAGAAGGAGACAGGAAAAAAAAGGAGAGAATGTGGATGTGAAGGAATACAAAAGGAACGAACAGCACCTCGTGAGGAGAAGTGCAAGCAAGCCCAGCCAAGCTCGTACCCGTATATTGTTTTGGCGTTGGTGCCAAAGTCTCGAGCTCCCTCCCTCTCACATGCCCCCGGCCTTTACGCTTCGAACCCGACGCCGGCGCCACAGAGACCGCGTCGCAGTATTACGTGGACCGGATTGGGCGGATTTCAGCTGCGCCACGCTTGGCTTAAGCGACCGAGCGCCATGTCACTTGGCATTGACAAGTCTAATCTCCCCCACAGAGGGATCCCAAAGGATATTTACCGAGTCACAGGTTTGTATCAGTATTTCGCACTTTCGATACCTATCAAATCATACTTTCTGAGTGAGTTTCCGTATACACGGAGATTTGCTTCATATGAAACTGCAACAAACCTCCGACTCCGATTCTGTTGCACGAGTTGAGCTGCGCCACACATCTCTTCTCCGTGTCCGAATCCTATCATGCCGATTTTCCGTTTAACCAGCGGCAATCGTAAGCTGCTGCAATAACATGATTCCACGTAACAAAGCCATTTGGCCTCGAGGTCTTAGCAGAGTAACGTAACTAAGAATACGCCTTCAAATCCAGGCTCCAGAATTCGGATCGGATAAAGTTGGCCCTGTGGCTAGTGCCCGTCATGTGATCTACATTGTCGCCTCAGGGAGATGTGTGGCTTGACTCGCACCCCACCAATGCTCAAACCGCCGCACCACGAAAAAGTGAATAAATTCAACTATCACTAAAACCCCACGATCACGAAGTGACGCCTCGACGAGCCACGACGACGCATCCCGACGGTACCGCGATACCTACGTAGAATATCTGAATAAATCGCTCGGATACGCTCGATTCATCATGGCTGCCGCCGTAGCTAACCAGCCCAAGTGAGTTGCTTTGCTCTGCTTGACTGGGGTATTATATCGATATCCTTTGACTAACCCCACCATTCAAAAACAGGCACGACTGGGCCGACGACGACGATATCGAGGAGACCTCCACCGATCTCCCCGAGCCTCAGACCATCTCCAACAAGGATGGAACAAAGACCATCATTACATTCCGATACGATGACGATGGCCGAAAGGTCAAGACCACTCGCCGCATCCGCTTCACCACCCACACCGAGACCGTAAACCCCCGCGTCGCCGACCGAAAAACCTGGCCCAAGTTCGGCCAAAGCGCAAAGGATCCCCCTGGACCTGCTCCCGATACCACTTCCGTCGGTGAGAACATCATCTTCCGACCAAGCGTCAACTGGCGAAAGGCCGAGAAGGATGAGTCTGCCGACACCAACGCCCAGTCCATGAAGGACAAGCTCAAGGACAAGCAGGTCAAGTGTCGTATTTGCAATGGTCAGCATTTCACTGCCAGATGTCCTTACAAGGACACCATGGCTCCTATTGGCGAGAGCGGCGCTGCCGATGTTGCTGCTGGTATGGGAGACGAGCCTATGTCTGCTGCCACGGCTGCTGGTGCCAAGAAGGGTTCATATGTTCCTCCTGCTCTGCGTGGAGACCGGGGAGCTGGCGAGAGAATGGGATCCAAGTTCGGCGAGAGGGACGACTTTGCTACACTGCGTGTCACCAACGTGAGTGCCGTCATGCTGCTCGTCTACACCACAATACTGACTGTATATAGGTCTCCGAGATGGCCGAGGAGGGCGAGCTGCGCGACATGTTCGAGCGCTTCGGACGTGTCACCCGAGTATTCCTCGCCAAGGACCGAGAAACCGGCATGGCCAAGGGCTTCGCATTCATCAGCTTTGCAGACCGTGGCGACGCCGTCAAGGCCTGTGCGAAGATGGACGGATTTGGTTTCAAGCATCTCATTCTGCGGGTGGAGTTTGCCAAGAAGGCTCAGTAAGACAGTTTCGATCTTGTCATGGGTTAGTTAGGGGCACGCACGGTAATGCATCGATCGGTTGGGGAATTTTATTTCAATCTCATGATTTCATGACCTTCAGGATATGGTCTGGAGTGGGACAACAAAAGTGATTGACCTCCGTCTTTTTGTGATCTATGAGGCATGAAGCAAGAATATGGAGACAGCGCAAATGAACATTTGTTAAATGAGTTGGTGCTCAAGTGTGAGAATTTGATGGAATCTCGTCGTTTCTTGATAATGACAGTGACATGTCTACTACCCTGTGGCCTTGTTTCATCACACTCCGATAAGGTACTTGATACAATCCTAGAAACGGCATGTATCAAATCATCCTTCTAAGCTATTAACCACACCCCATGTATTATTTCTCATGGAAAGATATGTCTGCCAACAGACTGAACGGTTCAAGCCCATCCGGTTGGCGACGGTATTGCGATTAGAACAATGAACCAGGCTTCTTCTCAGTTGGATGTATCCTAGGAGGAGCTTTACTGCCGAGTTGTATGGTCAACTCAATGCACATTGGTACATGAAGCCAGACATGAAAAGAGATCAAGGAGCCACCTACTTGGATTCAAGCTTAAGCATAGATGACCAATTTGTTTCTTTAAAGTTTCGAGCTTGTGAAAGGTGTATTTCGACAAAGTCAACTTGGAATTGTTCATTCACAATTGCTCATAGGGTTGCAAATGCTCATTGATACTGTCCTTTCCCGCCCTTGAGTATATATCTAGCCCAAGAATATCTCTAGGGGGTTCATATATAGAGAAAGGGCTTGAGTATCAAGCACTAATCAAGACTCAGGGGGGATAATGATGGAGTTGTAATTATGACCAGGATTATTCCGAACTAAAGCAGAATCCTCATTCCCTGGGGTATTTTATTCTGCCTACTTGTTCATTATCAAGACATTGCAAAAGACATGATTCTAGAGGTTTCCATTTGACGCCTTGTATTCTTCCTCCGGTAGAAATTCTGATCAAAAAGTTTAATGCTTATCCAGGAAGCAGGTGACTGTGTTGCCATCAAAAAGCATAATATTTGATAAGTTTGACATTTACAAACAAGAGAATACTTAAGCCCTCTTATCTTAGAAAACTCACCGTCAAGTATCTGCTATGTCGAGCAAGGTGAGTAAGGCTCAAGCAGAGCCCAATTGCTTAAAATCCTGATCGTAGATGTAGGAGCCTGCCTCCCTCACAAAGTTTACCCACAAAATCGATGGATGTATGTTAACAGAATGAGATAGAACTCCAAAGATGATATTCAGTTCTTCCATATCAACCGGATACGCTCCCGAGACTTCTGGGACACAATGTTAGTTCAGTTGCATGGATCACTGCGGGATATAAGTCTTCTGCGTTAAGAAACATGTGGATTGTGGACAAACGGGGGCCCTTTCGGGTTTCCTTTATAGGACTTACAAAATACCATGATCATAATGACGATTGGTCCTTTAGATCTCAACAGATTGATTAGCTTCAAGCAAGGATTGTATTGTTTGAAACCCTGAATATTTCACGTCCCGGGCGGGCATCTTTTGCTCAACTCAAGTGTGAATGGAGCGTCTGTTAGATTTTCAATAGCTGTGACTAATACGTATTGTTCTTAGTATCGAATATTTGAGAGCTGAGCCACAAGAAAACACAATAAGCATTTGTTGTTGCCGACCAGGAGATTCAATCGAGCATAGTTTTCGGGCACACGAGCGAACCATGCGCAATGAATAGCTGTCTTGCACAGGTTCTCTGTTTAGTTTTATCATTTTCTCTTGATTTGACTCTTGTCCAGTCTAGGACAATTACCTAGTGAACTGCAACAATCTCCTGCGAGTTGTCTTCACGATTATCTCGGCCTGTGTCTTGTGTACCATGCCACCACATGTTCTTGAACCTGAATTTGCTTCGTTGATTTTGTCCATCAGAAGCACCTAAATAAACTACCGCCTTAACCCCTTGTCATAAATGCAACTCCCTAGAAAGAGCTCTAATTTTCCATTTTGTTGGGAGAAATAGTCTGGGATCTTTGGTCTTTTTCCGCTTCACGATTTGCATGTGATCGTGACCCACGCTGTCGACTAAAGGCTAGGGATCCATTGAGTGCCTGAGTGAAAGAAATAAGAGCTGTACAGAGAAAAGCCGCGCATCACATCGCCCAAAGCTTGCAAAAGGTCGAATAGCTCGCTTCCGATGCCCCCACCCCGTAGTGGGGTTTATCCCGTAGTACCTATCGGGAGGCGTCCTCCACCACGGCGCCGGATACCGATTGCAGTCCCCACGAGGAGCGGCAGAGCATAGCGGGTAGAATCGGCGAGTGAGAGTGGGCTTGTTCTTTGGGTTGTGAGAGTGTTTTAAACATAGAGCTGAATATTTTTAATGCTAAAAGCTGACGCGAGTGTTGATCTATAGTGATAAACCAGCTCTTTATTACTGTAGCTAATGAAATGGAATCATCTTGATAGTAACCAAATGGAAGAAACAAAGCACGCGACTTAATAAGTGGGGGAAGACGATGGAAGCTCAAAGTCCCCGCTGTATCGTCACTTTTAAGTCATGCCATGTTACCATCGCCCCCGCGTATTTTGGCAGTGGATGGAATTAACCCGTTAATCAGTTGGTTAGCGTTCTTGTCTCGGTTCAAACCTCAAACGAACACCCCAGCGCCCCATTCAAGCCTCCTGTAAAATGCCAGGTCCCTGCGAGGCCCTGAGTGGTCCTGTTAAGCACACATGTTTAGAGGTAAGGTGCTGGTTTCACGACACTTCCTCCTCAGCTCATAGATAAATTCGTCATTCTCTCCTTTTTCTTCATCATTTTCTTACTCTTGCATATATCTAATCATCTATTTATGTGCAAAGCATGTCAAAATCTTGCAACTAGCCATACAATACGTCCCTTTCGAAGTCCATGCCAATCAGTAGCTTCTGCGTGCATTGGATTGCTTAGCACACTAACATCCACTGGAAACCGACAGTCTGTCCCCTGCTAAATCGCTCCTCTTATTGCATGGAGCTGCAGCTCCAGACCTAGACTAAAACCTCCTTGGCTGCTTAGCTCAAGCCAGGGCTTAAACAACCGGCCCAGCAAACGAGAACGGACTCCCTACGCCTGCTCAACCAGGTGACCCCGTCCGTAACATCGAAGCGGCGGAGCCCTGACGTCGTCTGGAACTCCCGCCGCCGTGACCCTCCCAACAGCCGACTGTTGCTACTACTTCCATTCCGTTCTCTCATCTTTCATTCATTTTTTAATCTTCATTCTCTCATCTCTCTCATCAACTTGGCATTCAACCTGCCATCCATCCCCATTAAGCGTGGGAGTCACTCATCACCCTCGCATCCTCTGCTGTATTATTGACAGTCATGAGTACAGCCGCTGATCTGCCAGCCAGCGGCCCTGGGCTTCGGCAACGGCAATCTGGGGTTGATCCTCCTGCCCAGCAAGACAAGGCTCAAGCAGAACAAGGGCACAATCGCCAGTCATCTGATGCACCAGTTCCATCTGATAAGTCCAGTAAGACGTATGGTCGAACCCCGGACGGTACAGGTATGTACATCCCCAATAAGGTTGTTATGATGGTGTGTTGCGTTGGTGCGTCTTTGGCTGACTGCCACATGTAGTCTTCATTGTACCCACAACCCATGATATGGTTTCCCAGCTTTTGGATCCTCGACAACCAAAAAATCTTTCAGATGCAATTGTCTTGACGATTCTGGGTCTTCATATTTTAGGTGCTTATTTCCTCCCATCTGGCTCGAAGCGCATTGTTTTTGCTGCTGCCTTCCTATTCTGGCGAGCTTCTTACAACATTGGCATTGGTGTACTTCTTCAGATTCAGTCCAATCATCGTCGTCTTGTTACTTGGGCTCGACGCTGGAAGCTCTTTGAAGACCCTGCGACTGGAAAGAACCCGCGTCCATGGCTCTACAAACTTCTAAAGAATGAGCTTGAAACAAAGATCCCGGAGGATTATGCATTCGAGAAGGCCCCCATCGAGTACAACACTTGGTTGGTCTTCCGAAGGGTTGTTGATTTGATCCTGATGTGTGATTTCGTGTCCTACTGCCTGTTCGCCATCGTCTGTGGTCACACTCCTGATGGCGAGAATCCTCTGATTGGTTTCTCCCGCTGGGCTATTGGCATTACCCTCATCGGTTTCAATTTGTGGGTGAAACTGGACGCACACCGTGTCGTGAAAGACTTTGCCTGGTACTGGGGAGACTTTTTTTATCTCATCGACCAAGACTTGACCTTTGACGGTGTCTTCGAGATGGCTCCCCACCCCATGTATTCGATCGGGTATGCTGGTTACTATGGTATTTCCATGATGGCTGCCAGTTATGAGGTTTTGTTTATCTCGATCCTCGCTCACTTGGCACAATTCGCCTTCCTCGTGATTGTGGAAAATCCTCATATTGAGAAAACCTACAACCCCCCTCCCCCTCGCAAGCGAACTACCTCAGGGGGCCTAATTGATGCTGTACCCGCCAATATCACATCGCTTGAAGGTGCTTTCGACCAACAGACGCTCACTCCCTCACAGAAGGATTCGCCTGCTCCGGTTCATAATCTTGTTGGTCTAAGCAATCTTGATCTGTTCCGGGTTCCTGACTTTGCCGTCATCCTTATGCCATTCTATGTAGCCGTTCTCACCCTGGTGACTCCCTCTACTGCCCTTTGGCAGGCGGCTTTTGTACTTCACGCTCTGGCGTGGCGTGTTTGGTACCATCTCGGCCTGGGTCTTATCCTAGACCAGCAATCCAAGAACAAAATGTGGACGCGCCATTTCCTCAAGTTTGGCGAGAGCGCTGGTGAAGCCTGGCGCCAATGGAAAGGCCTCCACCACATCTCCATGATCATGTGTAATACCGCTTTTGTCGCCGCATGCTGGAAGATGTACTCCCTTCCCGAAGATTGGGCTTACGGCCTTGTCATGCTTAAGCATGTTCTAGGTGCCAGTCTCGTTGCCCTTCAGTTATGGACTGCATTCAGTGTCTACGACTCCCTTGGAGAGTTTGGATGGTTCTGTGGCGACTTTTTCTTCGACCAACAGGCTAAACTGACTTACAAGTCTATTTACCGATTCCTGAACAATCCTGACCGATTCTTTGGAACGGCTGCTGTATGGGGTGCTGCACTCATTACCTGGAGTCGATCTATTTTCCTTATGGCCCTAGTCACCCAGATCCTGACGGTCTTCTACATTTCATACATTGAGCGGCCCCATATGCAGAAGATATATGGTCGTAGCCTTCGTCAGGAAGCAGGTCTCACCAAGTTCATCAAGCGATCATTGCCTCCCCCCGTCAAGGGATGGCAGGAGAGTGTCGACAAGGTATTGGATGACACTAGCCAATTCGTTGAGGATTTCCTCGACACCGCTCGACCTAAGTTTGCAGCAGGCGTTAAGACCATCGTTCGAGACACCTCGGCTCTTTTCAACATGGCTCCTGCACGACTCACTATCACTAGAATTGCCCCTGATCTTGAAGGTCGTGATCCCAAGTTTTATTCTCTGTCTATAGAGGGTACTCATTCAAACAACGCCCCTGTCCTCGAAAAGTATACTGGAAAGGAGAGTCTGACGGGCCGGTTTCCCAAGCCAGTCAAGACCATGGCCTTCGAATACGGGGCACCTCTCCGAGTCAAGTGGAGAGCCCCGGTCAACCATAGCAAGAAGGATTGGATTGGCCTTTATATGGTAACTGACAACCGTTCAAGAGAAACGACTGAAGTGTCTTCTTTGGGACGGTGGGCTCCGACCAATGCTGGATCCTATGATTCTTTGACTGCCGATGTTAGCATTGCGGTTGCAGAGCATCGTGTGTTGACACCCGAAATAGCGGAAACCGATCTGGTGGAAGGTGAAGTTGTATTTGAAGGTGATAAACTGTGGTGGACGCAGGGTGTATTCGAATTCCGATATCACCATAACGGACATCATCATGCAATGGCGATTTCAGAACCTTTCGAGATTCGAATCAGCAAGTTTGATGAAGAAGATGTTGATCTCGGTGCAAAGGGCCTGTATGAGCAAGCTGTGGAGGCGTCCCTTCTTCCGGTCGTCCAGAACTGTCTGGACCGCGATCCAGATATTGCACCCAACCAACCTGAAGAGCCTTTTGGCGGTCATGTTGAGCGCGATACGAAATATGCTAAAAGGATTGTCTACGCGATTCGAGAAATGTTTGGCATCGAGTTTGCGCCACCTGTCGTTGCTGCAGATGGAAGTGTTCGCAAACTGGCTTGGAGAGTATGCAACGCAAAAGAAGTTCTGGTATGTATATGATTGGCTACGAAGATATCAAACACTGACAGTTCTCCAGGCACCCTATAGCATGTCTCTATCAAGGGGAACCACAACGCCTGCCATTCAGGATTTTCCTTCTGAGAAGGCCTAGTTTGTGTACACAAATTTGGGGGATCAAGAGTACAGGAGTTTGGTGGAGAGATACAAAGTGTGCATAGAATTATGGGAGTGCGTTTAAGATACCAAATCAAGTACAGCGATATTAGCGGGATGTGAAATAGCTACGAATAATAGATTCGGTGATGAAAAATAAGGGTACGGGAATGAAATCGTGTACAGAAATGGCTATACCATCCACAAGAAGTATGGAGGCTAGTGCATGCCTGAGTGTGATCCTCCCCCGTCTAGACAGCATGATGTGATTAATGAGGTCACCTCCAAATACAGTCATCCAATGTATTGAATTATCACGAGCATGCGCTCAACTGAAACCGTTCCTGAAACAAACAGGCCGTACAGGGACACTTTAGATGTTGAACTTAAATGAAGCTTTTAGCGGCAGCACTAAAGTTAGATCGAACTGACTTGACTGGTGATACCTCCATACAATACGAACTCACCACAGTGTCGCCATGTCACCCCTGTTTGCACGGCTACTGTCTACTGTGCCTCCCTATGCAGTGTCCCTTATTCCTCCGAGTCATGAAGATTGATTTATCTCACCTCTACGGATACATACACTTTCATCCAATCTCTCTTGTTTTCAGCCCAGGATCGATAGATATCCTCATCCCCAGTCTTTCTTGTGCCGATCAGGATCGTCATCATCCATGCCAATAACACGCGACCTTTGATTTGATAGCCCACTAGCGCGCTGAAGCCTCGTCAGCTCCATCTCCGTCATAAACATCCATCATTTATTCCATCAACTGAAGATGATGAAGCTCTTCAGTCGCGAGAGCCGCTACAAAAACCCCTTCAGGGATAATGGCACAGCATTGCTTGTCTCAGCACTCCTTCTCGCCGCGCCAATCACTGTACTATTGCTTCATTGTGCATACCAGACTTATCACCACAAAGGGGCGCATTGGACCCACGGGCATAGTATCCCGGATGCAGTCGTCCATAATGAACCAAGTTCGTTGCTGTACGTTGCTTCGTATAGCGGACTTGTCACGACGTTAAACCTTTCTCTCGCTGGCCATCAAGATGGGCCTGTGAAGCTAGACACATTGGCGACAACTGATGGATGTGCGGGGAGTCCATCATGGCTCACACTCGACTGGTATAACGGGGTGCTCTACTGCACTGATGAAGGACTTAAGGACGGGGAGCATGGGTCTCTGACTTCATTTGAAACAAATGAGAATGGCACATTAACACTTTTGGACAAAGTGTCAACAGTCCTCGGTCCTGTGAGTGCAGTGATGCTTGGCGAGTGGAATTATGAATTGGCTGTGGCTCATTAGTATGCATTCTCCCTTCAACCTTGAGTCTACTATGGAAGAACTAATTCTTTTACAGTGGTGGCTCGGCATTGACGATTTGGAATATTCAAGATCCATCCAACCTGACATCAGTCAAGGTTGAAGAGTTCACCCTTCCCAAACCAGGTCCAAATCCGTCAAGACAGGAGGCACCCCATCCACATGCTGCGGTCGTTGATCCGAGTAAGCGGTTCCTTCTTGTCCCCGACCTAGGGGAAGACTTGATCCACATATACGGCCTTGGTGTTGAAAGCTTAACACTATCCAAGCTTGATCCTTTGGTTGTTGCTCCCGGCAGCGGACCCCGGCATCTGGCCTTTGCAGTCACGCAAACCAAGACATTTATGTATGTCGTTACGGAGTTGGCCAATACCATTGTTGGATACGAGGTCATCTACGGTGGCGAGTTTATGAGGTTCAAAGAAATCTGGAGCAGTGGCATCCATGGAGAAGGCCAAGACGTGCCTCAAGGCGCCGCCACCGCCGAAATTGTGATATCTGTAAGTGTGTCCCAATGCATGATAAGTTTTCTTTCTAATACTATAGCATAGCCGGACAGAGAGTATCTTATCATCTCCTCTCGAAATGAGAGCACGCTCGAAGTTCCAAGCTTCGATTTCAGTAATAAGACAAAAATTGTATCTGATCCGCTGGTCAGTTTTAAGATCGACCCCGAAACTGGGCATCTCAACGTTCAACAGGATGTTCCATCTGGTGGCAGGTTTCCTCGTCACTTTTCCATCAACAAAGCGGGAACATTGGTCGCAGTCGCCCTTCAGAGTGACGGCCGCATCGTCATTATCGAGAGGGATGTCAAAACTGGAATGCTTGGCGATTTTGTTGCTTATGCAGAACTGGAAGGTGAAGTTACGGCTGTGATCTTCTATGAATGATCAAAAGCTTTTCATGTTCAAGAATGGTTTCATCAGGCTTTGGGGTTGCCACGTATCATCTTGAACATCTCTTTATCTCTACCGTTCAACCTAAAATTACCAAAAAGAAAAACACGGGAAGCCTACGATGGCCAGCCATCCGCTCACAACACCTTCCACTTATGCAGATGACTCTTGGTATTTGGGGCTTTCTCATATGCAGTTGATCTCATTCTTCAATGCCTTGTTTTGCGATTTCGGGTTGACGGCCATCGACCCCGAAGAAGCAGTGGGTTGCAGTATATCAGGGACGCTCTGTGTTGGCCCATTGCCCACCTGATTGGTGATGAGTGACCCCAAGCGCACGATCGTGTTGTGACGCAGGGGATGATGCGAAGCACACCACATTAGCGTGGTTGTTTCTTTCTTGCAGCGACCTCGGAGAACATGATGGACCAATCTATCAACCCTGGACTACGAGACTATTGAGCGAGTGCCATCCTCACCGGAGTAGTATCGGGCATTGAATCCCCCGGGTGTCCGAAAATGGAATTGAGGGGACTGGAAATATCGAAGATCGGCTTGTAGCCTGGTAGCCTGGTAGTAAGGCTCAAACGGATGGCCAGGGTGGTGAAGACCCTGAAGATGTTGTCGATGTGGGTAACGGCGCGGGTTCTTGGCAACTCGATCCTTTGAAAAGGGCTGTGCAGTTCGCGATATAAGCTTATTAGGCACCCAATGTAAGCATGACCAGCTCCTATGTAAGACTCTAAGTTAATCTATGTCCTGGGTAACGCTTCGTGCGAAGTCTCGAAAATGTCGTGTACCCGAAATCTTGGATATGATTTAGCAACGCACCAAACGACTGGGTATTCGTCTGTGCCTCGTCTGCTCATGGCAGATTAAAGTAAGTCCAAATTAACCGGAAGATCCATCAAACAACCTTGCCAGTGGTTTTCCGGAAGCGGACAAAACGTGCCACACTTGAGCTTCCCCGCAGGTTGACAGGCGTCTTGAGACGAGCACCCCAGACCGGAGCAGGCTAAAACCGAACCCCAAGTCGGTCACGGGCTGAGATTTGGATTGGACTGGACTGGACCTCCAACAACGAAGAGCACACCTATTCGGGCCGTTAGGAGGATCGGTCGCATGGGCGCTTGTCATGATGGGTGAGCCCGCGCAATGGTACGTCAGGGCAAGGCAAGGTAATATTGAGTCTAATGTAAGTCAATGGTAAGCAGAGCTATGGACTAGACAGGCTCCGATTTCAAAGCCACGTTTATTTCAAGGCAAAGGTGTGGTCATCATGGGGAAATCGGATGAGTCGGAAATGGTATTTGAAATATTGTTTCTGGTCTGGAGAAGCACTGGAAGATGTTGAATTCTGAGTGAGCATCAATACCGTTTGGGGTTGAAAGATTTGCAGACCCCATGGTCATAAGCGAGAGGTCCGGATACCATCCGAGACAATCATTCACTCTTTGGAGACATTCTCGTGGCGACTGTTATGCCCGTTCCCCCGCTGGGGTCTAGAACCATCACCTTGACGGTGACGGTTGTCTGTCAAATCGTGGTAGGGCCACAATATTCGGGATCCATTATGCCACCATCGAGGGTAGACGTACATGTTATGATGGACTGATAATACTCAAAGAACCGTATAAGGCGAGATGATTGCACATTCGTCATATTGCTAAACACAAGGATGAAGCATAATATTGACATGTTTTAGTTACAGGTGCATGTCAAACAGCATATTTATTAATTACCTACCTAGCTTCTATGCATCACTTCCTTATTACTCTTGATATTACTGCAAGGGCAGTACATACCGAGCACGGCAGGCGTAAGATGGGACGACACTTCTACAGTACAGTACCTGGCAAACCCACAATCAAAGCAACGGCACATTTTACCTAAACCTCTATCATGGAACACTTGCCAACTTTGGACATGAGAAATGTATCAACAACTCCAATCTTAAAGAGAAAAAATGAACCTCATCCTCCAGAAATCGTTTCTCCACACGCAACCGGTAAAGCTACCAGGATTCCCACCAATCGCTCTACAGAGCAGCCCCCCTCTATCTTAATCTTATCCCTGTCATGGTGGTTTAAACGAGAACAACTGGCTCGGGCCATCCAATCCTCTGGGGAACACATGGAGTCGATGCTTGGTAACGCTTCAAGAAGGACAAGGCAAGGCAAGGCAAGGCAAGACAGGACAACTCGGCTTTCACAGTGCATTGCAGTGCAGTACAGGACAACGAGGCTATAATGAATTTCCCCAGACTCTCTACTGGCTGACGGCATGAAGCCCAGATTTGGAAGCAATCGTCTAAACCAAGATGCAAAACGTACACCACCACCACTTTAAATAAAACTCCCTACTCGCGAGACAAGTAATTTCGGTTTTTGGCCAACATATCATACCATGTCCTCAACGGTCTTCTCAGTCACATCGAGCGCGGAATGGGGTACATGGTTACCAAGTCCATTCACCGTTGGAAGCTTCTTTGGTTGATGCTGGTAGGCCAATAAATGATCCATCTCATCTCTCCAGAAGTCCCCCAGGTCGACTCTCTACCTTAGCTAGTCTCTCCCGCCCGTTTCTCCACCACCCTCTTCCGAGTTCCACCGCCCGCCAACCCAGGGTCCGGGGTTAACTCCAAGAGCAGCAACAGAGCAACGGGGGCTTCGAGACCCTTGTCCTTGCTCTTCCCCCATACATAATCACTACTCCTCCATCTCGGTTGTGCGAGAGGACGCCTCTTTCAACGTTCAGTGTCTCGAGGGCATTCCAGTGTTCTTATCGTGAGACTGACGTTCTTCAATTCTTCGACAGGACGGCCAAAACGTGAATCGGCCCACAAGAAACTCGGCCGCTGAGAATCATCAACTTCGGCACAGCTCTGAAACTTGAACTTTCGTCGCATCGTCTGATGCTCATCTCACTATTCTCGATCCTCCACACTACAAAATAATGTTGTGTTGTTGAACGAACACCCTGAGTCACACGCATCAATAGCTTTTGTTTTCACTGCTATACCAGCTCCATCGGGGCTTACTCCTGAGGCAGTCCTCGATCTGCCTTCATTTTTGTCGCCAACATATCAACATGTCCCCATCATCGACAGGCGAATCCGCCCACTCAATCTCTCTCAGCTCAGCTCGACCATTTACCGTGCCTGCACGCGACAGTTTTACACTCGAACTTCCTGCATCTTCACTTACAGCTATGTCGGCTGACGCCACACTCAAATCCCCTGTTAGCTACAAAAACCAGCGCACGCCCAGTTTCAGCAGGGAGGGCATGCTGAGCGCTGCTCAAAAGTCTCGGCATCTTTCACAGTCGTCTGATAACAGACCTGACAGCATGTCCAATGGTGCACAAAAAGTCTCAAGCGATGAAGGGTCTAATCCACTCAAAAGGAGGAATACCGAATCCGGTGTCGATTACCCCCGCCGAAGGGCCACTATTGCTGTGCGTGACAGCGCAATCTTTCAGTGATATTTTCATATGCTAACTCTTCACTAGTGTGAGGTTTGCCGCTCAAGAAAGTCACGCTGCGATGGAACAAAACCCAAGTGTAAGCTCTGTACAGAGCTCGGTGCAGAATGCATCTATCGAGAACCAGGCATTAAGCTTGATGCGGGTGACAAGCTCATCTTGGAACGCCTCAACCGTATTGAAAGTCTCCTTCAGATGAATATGGTAAACACAACTGCAAACGGGCTCAACCTGACTGATAATTCGCCCGGGATGAGTAATGGCACGGGGCTTGATGGAGACAACATGATCTTGTCGGCCAATGCTGCCTCTTTCGGCTCGATCCCCAATGGTGGGTTTGGAACTTGGTCCGCCCAACCAACTGGAACCAATATCTCTACTATGCCTAAAGTCCACACTAATGCCGCTATGCATTTACTTCAATGGCCTTTGATCCGAGATCTAGTCTCACGCCAATGCGACCCCCAAATTCTCTTACAATTGGAAATGGCCCGAGAGCCACTCCATACTTTGACCAAAACCCCCTGTGTGGACTTGTCAAACACTCAGGCTTACATCGAGGCTTACTTTGAGAGAGTCAATATTTGGTATGCCTGCGTTAATCCTTATACCTGGAGAAGTCAATATCGCACAGCTTTGTCCAATGGTTTCAGAGAAGGGCCGGAGAGCTGCATCGTGCTCCTTGTTCTTGCACTGGGCCAGGCAAGCTTGCATGGAAGCATATCAAGAATCCTTCCCCAGGAAGACCCTCCAGGTCTGCAATATTTTACAGCAGCCTGGTCGCTACTTCCAGGGTTGATGACTTCCAACAGTGTAGTAGCAGCCCAATGTCATCTTCTCGCTGCTGCATACCACTTTTACTTAGTCCGCCCCATGGAGGCATGGAATTTGCTTTGTACTACAAGCACCAAACTACAACTACTTCTTATGGCCCCCAGCCGTATCCCTAGCCACCAGCGAGAGCTTGTGGAGCGAATCTACTGGAACGCGTTGCTTTTTGAAAGTGACCTTTTGGCAGAACTCGACCTGCCTCATTCAGGGGTAGTACAGTTCGAGGAAAACGTTGGTCTCCCTTGTGGGTTCGAGGGAGACGAGTCTGAGCAGGTCGGTCGAGACGAGCTTTGGTACTTCCTTGCAGAGATTGCCCTACGCCGGTTGTTGAACAGAGTGAGCCAGCTCATTTATTCCAAGGACTCAATTGCGTCAACGACAAGTCTGGATCCAGTTGTTGCAGAACTCGACTACCAACTGAGTCAATGGTACGAGAGTTTACCGTTACCACTGCAATTTCCTTTCACGCGAAATGCCCTACAAGACCCAGTTCAAACAGTGCTTCGCCTTCGATTCTTTGCTTGCCGCACCATTATTTACAGGCCATACATTCTAGCAGTGCTAGATAATGAGCAGGCAGTTTTGGACCCTGCTGTGCGGGAGAACTGCCACAAATGCTTGGAGGCTTCTATTCGGCAACTGGAGCACATTCATGAACAGTAGGTCACCCTCTCGCATTCAGTATTAACAAGTTCAGCAATTAATTAAGATGCAGTCATGCCGGTCATATGCCATATATTTGGCAAGGTGCTTTGTCGATGGTATCTCAAACATTGCTTATTATGGGTGCCAGCATGTCGCCATCGCTGCTCGGCATCTTGCTTACTTTGGTGCCTCACCGTGAGGCACTCGATCAGATCATCAATGATGTCGTTCTCGAAGTCGAGCGATATGCAACTTTGGCTCCAAGCTTAAGCCTGGCCTCAGAAATCATCAAGGAGGCTGAGGTGAGAAGACGCGCGTTTCTCGGTACTTCGTGAGTACCGGGAGATATTAGGCCACATCAATCTGTGGCTATGGCATTACCATAATGTTGCTTGGTCATCGACACTGAAATACTTTCTTCTATCCGACTTCAAGGCTGCGGCGTTATTCAACAGGAGTGCTGTCATTTTCTTTCCCCTGCAATAAAGATACGCCCCCCGGCTGAAATACCACACCAGGAATCTATGCGAGCTTAATTGTCGCTCCGAGAAGAGTCTTCCTGGGGAAATATCCTGGGGTGCAGCTTCGGGAATATCTTTATTGGTTGAGTACTGGATCTAAACACGGTTTGTCGGGCCGGCTGGCCGAATTTACAAACGCGCTGGCTTCAAAGAATATTTCAACGATCTTACTTTCAGGGTCTTGAATAGATGTAATGTAGATCATGCATACAAGCTAGTTGCCAGTCCTAGCTGGAGGTTCCCTGGGGGGGTTGGCGTACAGATTTCTCACCTCGATTTAACCATCAAAGAATATGATGACGTCTCTGATAGCATCTATACCCATTTGTTTAATTGTACTATATCAAGATTCATGACCATAAGCAATAAATTCAATAAATTCCAGAACTTTCAGTGCCAGGCATTGATTCATCTTCAGAGAAGTTGTGTGGATATTCGTTTTGTCGTGATCTAACGAGTTCATACTTGACATACCCAGGAAAAGCATGCAAAGAATTATGCTCTTCAGCACTGCCATGATGTCAGAAACGATTTAGTTACGTAGGTGTGCATAAATAAGGTGCTGAGACTACATATTCGTAGGATGTGCACGTTCTCTCAAGGATACCTAATGATGCCATAGCAATGCGGATAGAAGTCCCTGCAGATTTCTTAAGCCAGAAGCACAACAGAACGAAGCCATTGGATCGGCAGGTACACCATCATATCCCGTCAATGGCCGTTCCGAGAATCCCGCCATGGCTGCCGGACCGGGCCGAGTTTATGACCCACATGAATAAATGAACGGCATGATAACAACAACAACCCCACGCTCGGAGAGGAAAACGGGACACCGTTTTTGAGTCCAAGAGTCAGAGTTTCGGAGGGAAAATTCAAGTTTGTGGGGTCATTAATTAGCCCGATGAAGGCTTGTCACTCCTCACGATATTCTATCTTGTGGTGTTGTTGTGTGGATGACGGAGTAAGATCTTGCCACCACACTGACGTTGCTCGTTACTCAGTGATGAGAGATATCCAATGCCAATGATTACCTGCAGGAATTATCATCGTCTATGGCTTGTATTCTTTTTTAGCAAAAACTCTCAATTTCCGTGGTTCATATGTCTGTGTCTCTATCTTGTCTCAGTTCAGTTCCCAGTTTGAATCTTGTGGCTCAGCCACGTGACATCACACCGACAGAAACTGATCATCCACCATCTCATCTTTCTTGCTTGGATACCAGCCACCCACGAGATTTCCGTTGGACAACTTTTCTTTTCGTCATTCACTTCTTCACACTCGTATGATCTTGGCTCGTACGGTGCTATACTGTACATAGAGCGTCAAGCACCCACCCTGTCCCGTCTCTCAGGAGTTTGTAACGCAGGGTCTGGTCTGAGCTCAATATCAGTCGCTACAAAAAAGCAAAGACAGGCCCGTTCAACATACCCTGGCCATTTTAAACCCCACCCACGCGGGGGAGGGGCACTTTGATTCGTTTCGAGATGCCTGATGCGTTAGGTGAGGTGACCATAAACCACGCCCAAACTTGGACTGCCGCGTTATCCTGAGCTACACTGTGGGAGCATACCATAACAAGCTGCAGACTCACGCTGAGAGACGTTGATCAAGGGCTATCTATGGAGATTAGTTAACTGTGCTACTCTTCTCTTCCCCGACTTTTTCTTACTTACTTGTTTCCCTTCTCTTTTCTTTTTTCCTTGGTTTCTTTTTAGCCCATTGAGGCCCATCCAAAGACGACATCCATCGTCTCGCGGCCCAACTTGTAAGGCACCAGAAAGGGAACCACACACATCCAATCCTTTTCCACTTTCTCTCTCTCGCCCCAACTTCAACTCGGTTCGATTCGACTCGACGTGACGCTGAAAGCTACGCTACGCTGCGCTGCGGTTGCCATGCATGATCAGCCCCTAGACTCCAATCAACTTAAGGGGGTGCAATTGCTCACGCAGCGTGGACTTCGTTGAGTGGCCCGACAGCTCGTCATCACGACTACTTTGGCCCTTCCCGTTGCATTCCGATATATAAACTAGTCCAGCCTAGGACACCAACTCTGAGAGCAGTGAGCTGTGCTGTTGCTGTGCCGTGTCCCTTCTGGGTCCTGCAGGAGCGAACCCTCCCCCTTCGAAAATGAGGCTAGGATACGATCGAGACGTCGCTGATGGAGACGCCCGACTCCCACTCGTGCGTCGCAGGCCACTCCGCCCTGAATCTCACGATTGGTATGGCCCTAGTGACGTCGTGCCCTACGACCAGTACCCAAACCCAATGCCCCATCGGACCCGAGTCGACGAACTACAAAGGCCCAACGGCAGGACACCTAGGGGATATTCGAGGAGTATGACCCTCGATGCATACCCGCCTACCATGCCCATCCCGCCACCACACTTGATGCGGGCTTCCACAGATGTTTATAAGAGACGCCCACAGTTCTCAGTGTATGAAGCCGATGAGGATGATGAGGATGATGAACGCTGGCCGCCCATGAAGCCACGGGGTAGACATCCGGAGCCGATGAGACCCCAGCAGATGGTCCGAAGACGGAGAGCGCCAACACCTGAATCAACGCCACCTACGGATAGTGAATCAGAAAGTGATAGCGAGAGTGAGGAGGATAGCGACGGCAATAACCAGATAGAGGTTGTGGTGGAAGAACCAGAGGAGAAACGTAAACGTCATCATCGTCGACACCGTCGATCTCCCAGCCCAGACGATTATCTTGAGTCACCAGATGAAAAGAGGGCCCCACGGAGGCGACAGAGGATGCCATCACCATCTACCTCCGACGAAATAGAAATAAGATATCGGCAAGCTTCTTCTGAAAGAGGCTCGCCGGACCGCAGACCTGCTCTGAGACGAGAGATCAGCGATACGCCTAGATACAGTCTTCCAACAAGATTTAACAGCGTGCTTGGTGCATCTCGACCCCCAGTAGCTTCCAGAAGGTAAGTCCTCTGCAATCGCTTTTTAATTGCGAGACTAATGGGAGAGGATAGAGCCGCAAAGGTAATTGAGTCCCGTGAGATTGTCCGTGAGGGCCGGCCTCGAAGAATAGTAGAGACTGTTGAGGTCTCAAGGGAATCTTCACGACGTCCTCTCAGTATAGCCGGCAGTGGATTCGCATCATCCAGAAACACATCCCCAGACCGACCCCGTATAATGTGAGTTGCCTGCCCACATATTATGGAATTAAGTTTCTAACATTCATGCTACAGTCGTGATTGTAAAGGCTGTCTAGATGAGGTACCTGCATCCAAATGCCCCAAGCTTGATTGCGGGCATCGCATGTGCCACAGCTGTCTGAAGAGGCGGTTTAAGCAGTCCGTGACAGAACCCGAACATATGCCTCCAACATGCTGTTCCGATGCTCACATTGAGCTTGAGCATGTTGACAAGCTTTTCGATCCTACTTTCAAGAAGATATGGAACAAGAAGTTTGTGGAATACTCTTTGAAAAATAGGCTATATTGTCCCTCGCGACGATGCGGAGAATGGATTCGCCCAGCCGGTATCTACCGTGATCGCGAAACAGAACGAAAGGCTGCTCGTTGTGATCGGTGCAACACGAAGGTTTGTGTGACCTGTAATGGCAGGTGGCACTTTACGAACAAATGTCCAAGGGATGAAGAGACTACGAGATTTCTCGATTATGCCAGACATGAGGGGCAGAAGAGATGCTATAGATGCGGTGCTTCAGCTCAGCTCAGGGAGGGTGATAATCATGCCTTATGGTAAGTGCAGCCCGTGAAAATCTTTCTACATGGTTCTGACATGGACGCAGTCGATGCGGTGCCGAATTTTGCGTCGTGTGTGGGGAAAAGCCCAAGAAATGCGATTGCCCATGGTTCGACACTGATGCAGCGGAATCCGATGACGACAAAGCAATTACACATCGAGGCGAGATTCAAGTCTTCCGTGAAGATAGCACTGAGGAGGAAACTCGAGTTGCTCGAAGACCCCGAGGATCTAGAGCACCACGACCCCCGATTTATGATGAGGAAGCTATTATACGTCAAGAGCAGGAGGATCGTGAGGATGAACTGGCTCGCAGACCACATTATCATGGCAAAGACTACGAGTACGATATTGGAGGGGCTCCGGAAGTACCCAGGTCTGGTGACCCTTACGCAGGCGATAGCCCTCGACGTTTAGGTCGCAGAGTAGTTGGTGGCGCTCCTCCTTCTCCAAGCCGAGCCGAATTCGAAAGAGGTCCCCCTGGAAGAGGAGGCTACTACGGAGGACGCATGGACAGACGGGCAGTAGAACGGCACGCCGATGACCGCTACGCGCCGGACTCTCCAGGCATGAGGCCGCCGCCAATGGGAATGCCACCTCCAGTTCTGGAGGAAGGTTATCGCGGAAGAACGGGACCTCTGATTGTTGAGCGGGATCCGAACAGTTATGATGACGACGATTCATACTACAGTCACAGCTCGCGTAGCCGAAAGGGCACGCGGCGTAGCGAGAATCGAAGGTCATCCGAGCTCGCCGGACTCAGTGGCCGCAACTCCGGTCTGGGACGAATCGATGCCTGGCGGACGTTTGTCGAGCCCGGTGATCCCGAGGGTGAGATAGCCGCCGCTGCTCTTGTGTCTGCTTGAAGACATAAAGTTCCAAGATAACGGATGATTTTGAGTTTCTGATCTGATCTCTCCTCAGATTGCTAGAATGTCTTTGTACGATAGGATGGTCCGAGTTTCGTATTCTCCTTTTGTCTAGGGCTTAACTTAATTGTGGTGGAACTCTACGCATGGATGGGATGTTACGCAAAGGCCAACAGAACTCACTCAATAAGAGATACTACTTTACTCTAGACGCATGACATGGCATGGATTGGATGGCATGATGGTAGGGGCATAAGCATGAGCGTTAGCATCAGGGGCCAAACGAGTACTCCGTGTACCGTACTTGATGCCATTAAGCCTTTGCATTTCTTAATAAATTATGCATTTTGGGTAGTCAACTTTTTTAAGGGTCCATTTGAATGAAGTTATTAAAAAGGCACACGGTAAGGAACGGAATGGAGGAGTAGCGGTTTAGGTACAAAGATATTCAAGATGGTCGCGTAATGTGGAATGAAAGCCCAACAGAATTACAAAGGCCCACCAGAAGCAGCTGATCATCTTAGGCTGATCAGGCTTGTCAGGGCACACTATCTAAGGTTAAGGTAAGTTACAGCGCTCAGCAGCAACTCGGTCCCCTAAAACAACCCGGACTCAGAGCTACCCCACCAAAGGAGTGATGTCGACGGTCAGTCGTGATTGGCTACTGGTGACCCTTTTTGACAGAGCGAGATTGGAGGCCACCAAAGAACCAGGGCGAGCTTACCGTCATTGTACATGCAATTACACTGCATGTGCTGTTTCTAGACCCTTTTTTCTGTCTCTGCTTGTCTTTCTGTGACGTTCACAGTCACCGGGCTTTCTTACAAACTCGGCTCCTTCGGTTGAAGCACCTTTCGTTGTCATCTTCTGCTCAAATCTTTTAATTCTTGTCTTGCTGCGATAGTTAACTACTTGCATTGCGAAACAACGCCAAAGGCATGAGGTGGTGACGTCAAAACTTGCCGTATAATACACCCTCAACGCCTGGGACGCTTAACCAAGCACGTGCAGCCTTTCTCAGCTATTCCCACGACAACCTGACATCCACCTGTACTGCGACAAGATGCTTCTTCTCCATCAAGTTGGCAGCCTCAAGACAGGTGAGGTTGTCCGCTACACTGTTACATATATTCCCTCTCAAGACCGCATATTACCGTCTCCCGAGAAGCTCTTCCTACGCGTGCGCAACACCTCCGCCATCGCTCTCCGCGCCGCTTTCGTTCACGGACCGTATACACTCTCCGCCGCTGCTTACCCGGCTGGTTTCAACCCTAACGAGAAGTTCGAATATCCTGAGCGCTATGGAGTTCCAGAGTTTGAACCCATGGTCAAGGCTGGCGGCTCTTGGGAGTGTGAACTTGTGGTACCTGTGACGATTAGACAGAGTGCAGGTTTAGGAAGCCATGGTGGTTTCGGAAAGGGACCTTCTCACGACAGTGAGAGTGCCAGTTGGATTGTCGAGGTTTCTTCGCAGATTCTTTTCTCGACTTCTGCTGCTGTTGGTTATGAGGTTGTGCTGGCTCGCGATAAGAAGTCCTTGAACCTTAGCAGCTCAAGTCCTGTTGTTGGTGGGCATTCTCAGGTTCCACAGCCTGGCAAGATCAGCGACCACCAACAAGGTATAGAAGCCAAAGAAGGGCATCATCCTGCGCAGCCCCGAGGCATATTTTCTCGAGCAATACAACTCAAAGTCGAAGATACTGCGACATTGTGGAATACCCCTAGTCTTCCCGGCTGGGACGATCAAGGTGACACGCGAATTCAGAAAAGTCCAGGTCAGGATCAGCATGTTGAGAAGGTGGTCAAGACTGGAGAAGCTGAAAAGCAAAGCGATGACTCAAACCCAAAACCGCAGAAACAAAACCAAAAACCGAAAAAGGTCCACGTGGTGGTTCTGACGCATGGCCTGCACAGTAATCTTGGCGCCGATATGCTGTTCATGAAAGAGAGTATTGATGCAGCTGTCAAGCAAGCCAAGATCGATGCCAAGGCACGGCGGGCCCGGGAACGAGCCGAGCGAAATAAGTCAGGCAATGGTCTTACCGAATCAGATTCTCACGATACAAAAGACATGGACAAAGTGGAAGGCGAAGATGATGAAGACGACGAAGATGAAGAAGTCATTGTGCGCGGCTATTCTGGCAACTCGACGAAAACTGAACGCGGAATTAAGTATCTCGGGAAGAGGCTCGCTAGATACGTGCTATCCATGACATACCCAGATCAACCTTTTCTTCCAACAGGAAAAGGTATGTCCGATGCTATAACGCATACGTTTGACAAACACGACCCTCAGCAGAAAGCAGCACACAAGCACAGCTCTATTCATCTCGGTAAAGACGGAGCACATCTGCGCAAGGCGGAACGACCATATAAGATTACGAGCATAAGTTTCATTGCTCACTCTCTCGGTGGACTTGTTCAGACATACGCCATTGCATATATACAAAAACACTCACCACAGTTCTTTGACCTTATTAAACCCATCAACTTTGTTGCTTTAGCTACACCATTTCTAGGCCTGAGCAACGAAAACCCCTTATATGTCAAGTTTGCTCTGGACTCGGGCCTTGTTGGCAGGACAGGAAAAGATCTTGGTCTGACATGGAGAGCGCCAACGCTTGCACGAAGTGGCTGGGGTGCGATTGTTGGAAATCTGGGTGAGACTGCACACAAAAAGGTCTATGGAGAGGCGCAGCCTGAGTCGAAACCGCTTTTGAGGATTCTGCCCACAGGACCTGCACATACCGCGTTGAAGAAGTTCCGTAACCGAACTGTATACTCCAATGTGGTCAACGATGGCATTGTGCCGCTTCGCACCAGTTGTCTCCTTTTCCTGGACTGGCAGGGACTTGGGCGTGTTGAGAAGGCTCGGCGTGATGCTGGTCTGGTAGAAACTGTAGTTGGATTTGGATGGGCTGAGTTGACGGGCTCTAACCAGGCGATTTCTCGTCAGAAGCAACTCGGAGAGCGCTCGGCGGGACAGTCTGGTACTTCAACGCCCCAAACGCAAACACATGAGAACATGCGCGAGGTGCCACAACCGCCCACCACAGCTATGGTTGACGACGACAGAGCAAGCCTGCGGTCTGTGGCGACACCATATGGCGAGGAGGTGCCGTCTGACTCGGCTGATTCGGCCAACAGCAACAGTGGACCGCTAGCAGGATTCTTCAACTTCTTCAAAAGTAATG
The DNA here is from genome assembly GCA_012977745.1 of Fusarium anguioides. NCBI lineage: Eukaryota > Fungi > Ascomycota > Sordariomycetes > Hypocreales > Nectriaceae > Fusarium > Fusarium anguioides. The sequence goes on from JAALXK010000003.1 coordinate 124,991, forward strand.
AGCCTCCCAAGCCTCCCAATGTCTCACAGAAGCAGAAAAGGATATACTCCAACAGTCAGACTCTAGCCGACGGCAGTGTTGATAATGCTTCTGATGCAACCTCTAAGCAATCAAAGGTTACTAGTGGGCACGAGGGCGAAGATGAGATGACAGCTCCTCCAAGGACGACTATCTTCGAATCAGCTGGCGACTTACTTAACCCCAAGATGCCCGATGTTGAGTATCTGATCGATCCGTCAAAGCGACCGCGAACTATCTTCCACGATCGAGTTTATCACCCAGCCGATATACCGGGACCGCCACTCAAGAAGCGTCCCTCAACACTGGTCAGGAGGAAGACTGGGCAGCGACAGAACTCGTTAGGAAATGCTTCGGTCAGCAGTGCGGGTTCGTTCCCTTATCCCTCTGTCAATCACGAGGACAGCTCCTTGTCGGCGAGGGACTACGACGATACAGCAAATACAAATCCAGATAAAGATATCCATGAGGTTATTGACACATCCAACATGCGTGTCGAGGAGAAGATTGCAAGAGCCTACCACAAGGACTTGTCTTGGAGGAAGGTTCTCGTCAAGGTCGAGCCCGATGCTCACAATAACGTTCTTGTCCGCCGCATGTTTGCCAACGCATACGGATGGCCTGTAGTTAAGCACATGGTTGATGCCCACTTTAGCGACTCGGCGGCCTCCCGTCTTCGCGATGAGGATGAGCATAATCGAGAACGGGCCCGCAACATGAACGAGCCGCCAGATGAACATGGTGCTGAGCTCAAGAAGAGTCGAGACAACTTAGCAGACATGACCCGGACCAACAGTGAGACTCGGGAGGCCCTAGATAAGGTATCGGACCTTCCGAAGGCACCAAAGTCTCGGGGAAGCGATGCCTCAACGCACCAGCGACCAAAGCCGGAGCGAGCGGACTCTGTGTCATGGAGCGACCGGGACTGGCACGATAGTGATTGTGATAGTGATCTTGATTTTGGTGGTGATCTGCCTGCCCCAATATCGCCGTCGGCGCTTCATCAGCAGGACAAGGGCAAAGAGGCGCAGGGGTCGTCGGGAGGGTGGAACTGGGCGGAGAAGATTGTGGGCAAGGGAGCTTCACGGGCAAAGAGTCCCGTGCAGGATGGCGCGGGAAACTAGTGGTGAGTACGTCTGAGCTTTAAAGGTGCAGAATCGGATTGTAAGACTATGGCTGAGTTGAGAAGAGAAGAGACGGGCACATACAGAATAGAAGAGGACATGAGGGAAGGCGTTTCAAGCGATCAGTGTCATGTTCGCGATACGACAAACATGGATCTAGAAAGACAATCAATACACGGCAATAATGAGACGTGGCCACGAAAAGGAACTTGGCCGTGAATGAACGAACGATTGACCAGACAGGTTAGGAGCTTAAAGAAGCTGTAGGTCTCAGTTTTACGGCTGTGTCTCAGGAACAGAACCCAAGTGTTTGGACGATGACTTGCAGAATGAGAAGTGCAAAATTCTCCATGATACGAACTATGGGGAAGTGGGCAGGCAGATTCTGTAGGCTAAGGGAAGTCTCCCTGCATAATGAGGCTTTGGTGTTTTGGTTACGGATGTCAGAGCGTTGGGATCGAGATCTATATGAGACATCGATTAAAGATGGTTCGAGTGTGCGTTCTTTGGTTGCTTGAAGACAGTGATCGGCTATGAGTTTTGGTATGCTGATGCTAATTAAAGTGTCTATGAATAAGTATTCAAGTGAAATATACATCACACAAAAGAGTAAGTGCCCATAGATAGATTCAGGCACAAAAATGTCAAAAAGAAGGTATAACAGCGAAATCTAACCGCCAATGTTGGACGAACAGGGAATCGAACCCTGGACCACTCCCAGATTATTCGGATGAATTATGCTAAGGGAGTATTATACCACTAAACCATTCGCCCGAGGAATTTGTTGACGAGAACGGAGAATTTGCAAAGTATGTCGGTGGTTTGTGGGAATTGGTGATAGTGTCGGTGTATGGTGGGGTTAAAGTGAGGTGGCATAGTGGGCTTGAATCGTGCAGGGCTATATCGACAGAAGATATGGCAGTGCAGTTATGAGAGTGTAACAGTGGGTGAAGTTGTACATCTTTATATATCAATAAACAAGTGGGCAGTTTTTGTATAGCACGCAATATGTTAATATCCAACCATATATCCTCGTGGCGTATAAGTAACCAGAAATCGAGAGTTCATGCACGTGTAAATCAAGTAACTATCCATCTCCAACCATGACGCCCATGTGCGTCACCGTTTATCTCTCTCTGGGGCCTCCAACTCCAGCTCCAGCTCCAGCTGTTAAGCTCCAAACTCCAACTCCCAGAGCTCGCTCACAAGCAGAAAAAAAAATCATCGTCGTCAGCTTCGCCACGGTTCTAACCTTTCCCTCTCTCCAAATCCTTGTTTGTGGAATTTCCCAACCAAAAGTTCTTGTTGAAGAGGGGGCGATTTCTTCTAGTTGGGTATTTTTTTTCTTCACCAGCATTGTTTCTATCCGTGCGGCAGGACTTCCCATGAACGATTTATAATTACAGTCATGCTACGATAGTTCTCTTTGCGCTGCCTGCTTCTACGACTCTCTTTTCTCCCAACGACTGAGTACCAATTCAACGTCCTCTTCCTCATCTTACACCAAGAACTACAACATCTGCGCCCACCAAAATGAAAGTATATCTCTTCCCGCTCTCAACGCGGCGAACGCTGCTCTACGCAAAGCGTCTCGAAGTCGCAAATGCGCCACAGGGTCGATCGTATGTCGACAAGGGCACCGCCTGGGCAGCCAAGACATGGGCGCAGTGGGAGAAGATGGAGTCTGGTTGGAAGCGTAAGGTCGTCGACTACGGAAACCACGCTTTTCGTCGCATCCCATACGAGGAATGGGGTCTAAAGTCTGTACCGCCTCTGTCCTCGAGACGTCGTGGCAAGGAGATTGAGAGTAAGGAAAAGATCGATTTATGTTTTCCGAGCTCGGTGATTCCCCCAAGCAAGGCGGAGGGTATTCTCAAGACTCTTGCAACGGAGCGAGAGGCGTTGCATAGAAGGAGGCTTGTGTGGTGTGTTGTTGGCATGCCGATTACTATTCCATTTGCGCTAGTACCTATGTAAGTGATATGTTTGCTTTTTCTTTATCGATATTCTAACCAACGCAATATAGCATCCCCAATATTCCCTTCTTCTATCTTGTTTACAGAGCCTGGTCGCATAGCAGAGCCATTGCAGGCGGTAAGCATCTTCAATGGCTTCTGGAGAATAAGCTACTACACTTGGCCCCATCTGAAAAGCTCGACCAACTTTATGCGCTACACGCCCCACCAGCCGAAGAGCCAGATAATAAGGAACGTACCCTTCTTACTCAGAAGGAAGTCCAGACATTCTCCGATACTCTTGATATGCCTGCTCTTGAAGTCGAACTTGAAAGGGCTATATGGCAAGTCGAAAAGGCCGTCCAAGACCCAGACAGTCAGAGCCCACCTAAAGAATCAGCACCTGGTACAGCTGCTGAGAAGCCAGGATCCACTGAGCCGGTGGAAGAAAAGTACAAAAATAAGAAGGATCAATGAGAAAAAGAATCACGTATGACTTAACTTGGGACGATGTATGATGCCTACGTTGCCGGCACGGTTGGGGGTGTATTTGACTTTGTTTTTTTGGTATGGTCAAAGAAAAGGTTGGTTGTATTTGTATTAGACTGGAGTGAAGGTGAATGGAAAAGAAAAAGAAAAACGGGCGTAAATACGCGGGTATATCTATAGAAGAAGCCTCTCCCCAATGCGCCGCGCCGAAATGGCGTGTTACAATCGCAATTCCCATATATATCATAACTTTTCGTTTATCTTCGCCGCTCTGTGCAAGTCATAAGGACTCAGCTGCTCTCAGCATATCGCGGACCTTAAGGGCGGGGAGGAGGCCAACGAGGCCCATGGCGAGCAGCATCCGTCTTGTCCTGAGGCATGAGAGATCTGGGAGACGGATACTGCTGGCGATGCGATGGGCGTCGGATAGTGAGAAGTTGAGGCCTAGGTTTTTGAGGCCAGGCATTGAAGGGTAGCAGTTCTAGACGATGTATTAGAATAGAGTCTTCAATGAATGTCAATGACAAGAACTTACTGGGCTCTTGGGTCCCTTAATACCCATAACGGCAGCTTCAGCGTACTCATACTGAGTAACCTGGGCACTTAGAACATGTCCTCTCCAAGCATCCGCAGCTTTGACACGGAGGAATCGTTGGGTGAGAGTGTGGGATCCAGGAGGTCCTCTTCGACCCTGTCGACTGCGTCTTCTGCGCACAATGCGTCCTGAAGTTGTAGTGTATTTGTTCTCAGGTCCGTGACTTGTAGGGTTGAGAGGAGATGGGAAGACTGGGGCGTACGAGGACGCATTTCGGTATGTGCACGCGGCCATTGTTGCTTGTGTTTTGTGTTGATGGTATTCAGTATACGCTTGAAGGATGAGAGAGAAATCCTTAGAGGGAGAACAAGTTATGGAATATTGGTAAGTTAACTCTTGAGGGAGAAGAGAAAAGGACGAGGGATGATGATACTATCAGCAAGAGAGGATTCTCCCCAATCCTTATATTCAATTCCTCTGGAGCAAAAATGAGACTAGTCTGCTGCTCTATCCTCCCCAAGCCATGCAATTAGAGAGGAAAAAATGATCTCCAGGGGCTGGATGTCCAATACTGGCCAAGTAAAACATCGATGTTCTGGATTAGAGGAATGCTCTCTGCGCGTATAAGTCGCGACCCTTGACAAGAATCAGTATCCACCAACAGGTGGAGGCTAGTCAGGTACGCACTCCAGCTGCAGCGACTCAGATCATCAACGCCAGAGACACTGGGGACGTAAAAAGCAAGGAGAGCGTAGAAAGGAGACTCGGGCTTGAAGAAAAGCTGCATACAAAGACACTAAAATTGTGACGAGACATGGTATAGTGGAGTGTTCGTGTCTCGGTGTTGGTGGGTGGTGTCTCTTCATCCCTTGATATCGTGGGCGGGGGAGAGACAACTGATAAATCGCCAATATTATTGGCTTTTCTCCCTCAATGAATAAAACTCCACGGTTTAAACTGCCCCTTCAGAAAAAGATATATCCATTCTATTCATTGTGGGAAAGGCCCTTGGGGAAAACTAGTTAGAACAATGAGCCTGTGGGACATAAGTTGTGATCTGAACTAACGAGGGAGAAAACAATGATCGATCCATAATTCGGTCCTCGGGCCGTTAGTATTAACAACAAGACCTGAACATAACGCGTGTCAAGACGTGTCAGTCAAAATAAAGTCGTTAAAGCTCAATTAGCTAGCTAGTGTTAGTTCAGTTAAACTAGAAGGGCATCATAGTAGTGTTGTATTGTATTGTATCGTATCGTATCCATCTAAGCCTAAGCGAGTGACCAAGCTGTCCATCCATCTCCAACGCCGACCCTCCCCCTCCTCCAGGTGTGTGTGGTTCTGATCTGATTATTGTATTACCCAATGTGATGCAAAAGTCGTACTCTGAAAATTAAACCATGAGGTTCTGGGACGAAACCAAAAAAAAAGATAATATCGGTCCCGTCTTCTCTATCATATTCTACCTCACGAGATGAAAGTGGCTTCGGTCAAGATGTTGCCCTCCTCGACGATTTCCTCGTCACCAATCTTCAGCTTCAGGGAGAGCTTGGGGTGGTACTATAGATTATCTTATCAGCAAGGGGTTTTACTTTATCCAGTCTTTCGGAAATTAAAAACTTACTTGGTAGATGTATGGCTTAGTTCCAGCTGCTGCTGCAACGATGGTCTTGACGAAGCCTGGGACCTCGGCCATGACGTCAACTCGGTCAACCCTCTCTCCGAGAGGTCCCTCGATTAAGGCCTCGACGTCCTTTCCGTCCTTGGTCTTTCCTGACCAGGTGTATTTAACGTCGCTCGGCTCAGGCCAGTCATTCTCCGAATCCTTCTTAACTTGGGTGTGAGTGGCTGTGCTGTTGCATCCAGCGGTGATGATCTCGCCGTCCTTGACGATGCCACCGACGGTGACAACAGTCGAGCCGTACGAGGGAGTGCTAGTGAACTCCATTAGGACAGCTGAGTAGGTGGGACCCTGGAAGTTGAGGAAGTTCCATCGGGACGCGGCGTGGTGCGGCTTCATACCCTGGAGGGCGTATGCGAAGAAGGCCTTGCCCTTCAAGTCAATAGGGCCATCCTTGGTGGTGATGGTACCCTCAGAAACACAACGAGGCCAGAAGGCATGTCGCAAGGTTCCCCATGGGTTCTCGAGATCGGTACCGTACAGGGTCTTTCCTGTAGTTCCGGCCTGGAAACCAGGTGTAGAGCGGGTGATCTTGAGGTTGACGATAGCGTTCTGGTCGTTCATGCTCTTGATGGTGTAGTATGTGCCATCCTCGGACAGCTCGACGGCGCAGTCATCAGCGTAGAAATTCGTCTTGTCCTCGTTGAAGTCGTGGTTGCTGAGGGGTGTTGAGGCCCAGAGGTGGGGCTTGGAAAGGTCTGAGCTAAAGACCTTTGCGTTGAACTGGCAGGTTACTCGAATACCGCTTTAGAGACATCAGTCAGCATGGGTGTTTGACATGATATGAAATATACGAGACATACGCAACGTTGCTATAGATGACCTGGGCAAGAGCGATTTGACCATTGTCGCCAAAGATGTAGAAGACCTGTGTCTCGACAGAGGTAGAGTCCAGGGTCTGAAACTTCAGGTCCTCTCGAGTGGTCTCAGTGTAGGGAGTCTTCTCAGCCTCTACAGCGACGGACCTGATGGCAGAGGGGCCGTAGATGGGCTCCTGAGTGCCGGCGACGTTGGCCAGTCTATAACATAGCGGTCAGTATTTCTGCTTGAAGCTCTCCAGGGCCTATCCTCATCCTCAACCTCATGGTGGGGTAGGGAAGGATCTGATGGGGTGGTCGAATCTTACTGTTGCTTGGCCCAGTTGAACATGATGAATTGTATGAAGGGTTTTATGTGTTAGAAGGAAATAAAAGCAGAAGTTGGATCTGCTTCGATGAGGATGATGGGATGATGGGTCGAGAAATGAAATGCTGGGGACGTCTTATTAAACCAATGTAAGGTCTCCGTACTGGCCCAAAAGATGTCACTTTCACACCGCTGGGCTTGGTCACTGTGGCGGCACCCGCTTGTTTTCCCCTGGCTGATGGAGGGGTACTTGATGGAGACTGTGGCTGGTGTCGAATCGATGATGTGGGGAATGACGTGTGTTTGAGTGAAAACGCGTATTGGAAGACGCGTGTATCGTGTATAATCATATTGCTCAAGTAGAGTGTTTGCATAGCCTTAAAACTATACCTTCTTTACATCCTCCTTACACGCTATTGAGAAACTCGAATATTGTCTCTTGCGCCACCCATGTCATTGAATAGGAGTGTTTAAGTCTAATGTAATTCCCGTGGCTTCCGGAATCCACTCTCGAAATCAGCCGCAGCTGTTAATCTCATCTCCAATATGGTCCCATGATGTTGAACTTACCCTAGAGACGGTAGTAATTCGTAGAGCCATGACAAGCGGGAATTGCTAATGGATTCTTCATCTCGGCTGTTACTGCATACTTGGGCAGCTTTGGGTCGATGCTCACGCCATTTTGTGGTATTTTCCTGATTAGCTGCCTGTCACTGAGCCACTGTCTGAAGCCGTCATGTTGGTTTTCAGTTCGCGTTAGTTGAACATTTTAAAGCGAGGTGAGCTATAGAAAGGTTGGGAATAAAGCAACAATTGGGTACCTGAGTAGGTTATCATAAATATTAGGACAAGTTACGTAAGGTTCTAGTGTCTGGGTAGATACTCGACTATTCAGTTAACAAGATCTTATTGTCCTGATTATTTTCTGAACTGTCTGGCTATATGCTTTCTAAAGTTTGAAATCTTCCTAGTAGGAGCATCATTTGGAAGCCTATTATTTATATCCACCGAGCAGTACAACCCGCTCTTACGAATAACACAATGATAAGATATGATATCTCAAAAATGACAGTCCATATCAACAGTATCAGGACGCGATTATCTCGGATCTACGGGGTTGTTGCGGGTAGATAAGATATCTAACAAATGTGAAATGCTTAAACTTTATCCTTTGGTGACAGGGGCAGAGGCAAACAGAGGAGTAAAATCCATGCATCTCGAAGTGACCAATCAGAAAGCGTATTTATTTATTACCTGCAGTCTAAAACCCTTCGGCCCGTCATTGCCTGCAGTGCAGTGAGACTGTAATATTGCGCGACGCGCCAGTCACTGGGCTTGATTTGAATTCTGATCGCAACCTTAGTACTCTAACCTTTTCTCATTTCCATCAACCAGCACAACAACGTCTGCATCCTCACCTTCATCGCAATAAACCCCAAACAATCGATTCACAGTTGCCATCCCTTCGTCAGTCTTATTGCGCCTCAAACTCTCAACGAATCTTGCGCGTCACGACAATTTGTCGAAAACCTGCACCTAGCTTTATCGACATTATCGATAACATTGCGCTCGACTCTTTCCATCAACCTCCGCTTCTCTATACCACTTGGCCGACTACATCCCTACCATGGAGGAGGATGGGGCGCATATACTACAGTCGACAGGGCTTGATCCGATCTCTCGCCCGGACTCTACTTCGACCATTGCATCGGCTTCGCTACCACATGTACTGCCAGGCATTTCAGCGCTGGCTGCTGCCAACGCGGCCACTGAAGCTACCTCTCAGCTAAGGTACGGATACCTCTACTTCAAGAGGTCTTGGGCATTTGCGAAAGCGAATGCGCGATTCTACGCTGTTGCGCTTGCTTGAGCCTCTATTCAGCCAAAATCTCCTCCCAAGACAAATCAAGCATCAAACAAGTTGATTGTTAGCTAACCCCTGTCTGCAGAGCATCGGCTGCTCCGTCGCCCGCAATGTATGCTACTGCATCTCCTGCCGCAACGAGTGGGGGATCTGGAAGCACCATGGTGAGTCGCGGTTATATTTCTTTATCGTAATCTTATCAGCACTTTACTGCGTTGTACTTTATTTACGCTGGGTCTACGGCAAACATATGTCATTACTGCAATCTTATCTCCAAGACCCGATGCATCCCGTCACGTTTTTTTTTTTTTTTTTTGCGCTGCCAGTTCAGTTGGCCTTGGTATGGGTCTGGGTTTATCGCAGGCATTTGATACGATCACGTGTCTTATCTCCCACCCTTGCCACCCTAAACCCTTACGGGATGGTCGATGGATCTCGGGCTTATCTGGCTTATCAAGCGCAGCCAGTTACGTTGCAGCCAAAGAATTTTACTCCATCCTCTTATCGTGGCCGAGATAATAATCATCGCCCTCCCTCCCGCTTTCGCATCGCATTGCATTCACTTCATATTCAACAACCGGCATCATGATGGCAACTAACGGATCAACGCAGCCTACCTGCCAAAACTGCAGCACCTCTACGACACCACTATGGCGTCGCGACGAATTTGGCTCGGTTCTGTGCAATGCCTGTGGCTTGTTCCTCAAGCTGCATGGCCGAGCCCGGCCAATTTCCCTCAAGACTGATGTTATCAAGAGTCGCAATCGAGTTAAAACCATGCGCCCTGACTTGGCGAACAAGAAGAAGGTTAGTCCAATGTTTTCCGATGCACCGCGCATTGCTAATGCGAATAGCAACAGCAACAGCAGCAGCAACAAGCAGCTCAAGGATTCCCTACAACTGACGCAAATGGTTTTGATGCTACTGGGCATTCTGCAGTAGCTGCAGCACACGCCGCACAAGCCGCACGACGAGCATCCCAAAAATCAGCGAACGGTCACGACGGAGCCGACTCACCGATTTCCCGCACTGGTACCCCCTCCATGTACGCACATGGCCTGTCATCCTTTATGGTCGATGACCCATACCAGAGCGGATTTGTCGCAACAGGCGAGGGTCGCGCAACATCTCCTATGAATGGGGACCGCAAAATGGACGCCCCCCAAACCCATGAACAGCTCATCGCACACAATTCAAGCCTCAAGACACGGGTCAGCGAACTTGAAGTGATCATTGAACTCTTCCGAGGTCGACTGAGTCAATTAGAACAACAAGAAGCTGCAGCCAGAAGCGGCCAACAGGTTGCCGGTGTCGAACAGAGCCAGCTACGCTCCCAACTCGAAGCAACACAAGAAAGCGAGGCACAACTGCACATGCAACTCGAGGATAGCCACCGACGAGAGAACAGTCTGAAGCGACGTCTGGATGAACTTGAGATTGAACTTCAAGCGTTCCAGGGAGCCAACTCAGCTCCCGGAGAGCGACCAGCTAAAAGACCTCGCACCGTCGAAGAGCCCTCAAAGGCCCAGGCGGAAGCGGATATTGAGGCTGCCGCTGAGGCACTTCTGGCCTCGGAAGCCTCCAGGCCCAGCGAGACCACCGAGCCTGCCCCTGTTGCGGAGGGTATGGAATCAACCGAGGTTCCAGAAATGTCCGAAGAGACAAAGGAAGCCCCTGCTGTCCGTGATACTGAAACAGAGACAGAGGCTGATGATGTTCCAATCGACCCCAACATGCCTGTGATTGATGACGTTTCTCAACCCGCAGCTACAGAAGAAGCAAAGACCGAGGATGTTGAAGTCCCTGATGCCCCCCAAGTCCCTGCTCCTGAAGCGTCTCCCGAGGCCACTGAAGGCACAGAAACTCCTGCACCCGCTACCGCAGCTACATGAGAAGAGTGATGTTGCAAATCATTCAGACTAAATCATAGGACTTGGTGTCAGACCCCAACAGGAGCACATCTTGTGGCATCGGCTCAATCCTAATTTCAGACTGAGTGTGTACTTTCTGGCATCAATCACGACTCATATTGCTTTATACCCCTTCTACGAGAGGCTTCAGTAGCCCTGTCTTTTGTTTCATGATATACTTCCTAGCGGCAAGGGCAGCGAGGACCTAGGCGTTATGGCCTTTTGTTTTGATATGCGAGCACTTGAGGAGCAAAGTGTGTTTTAATGGATGACGAAAGCGAATACAAGACTAAATCTCTGTCGGTATACAGATATACGATACGAGGATTAAGTATCTGGAGTGTGGGAAATCTCGGGATGCGAGAGGAGTCGGAGAACTTGGTAGTTATCAAAAGTTTAGCTGCTCTCGTGACGAAAAATAGACACCGCATTTGATTAATTGAATCTCTGATAGCGACAATGTTGAAAGTGAAGTATAGTCGTTAGATCGCATTAATCATTAATCGCGACAACCGTTACAATCAGCTGTACTGTGTATATACCCAGCCAATTATTCTCTCTTTCTTTTTCTCCTTATCCTCATTATTTAGTGCACATCCTGTTACACTGGTTTTCCAGTGTTGGTTGTCGTACAAACACCTGCTGGCAATGGTTGATGATTCACAGTCGCGGTCACGTGGGGTGCAAGTATGGTGAGCTTGAACATCACGACGACGCAGTTCCCCCCAAACAACAACATAACTTCATCTTTATTCATAAATAAATACTCGAGAATTGATCGAAGCAATACGATATCTCGTGCTTGCTTCCTCCTTGGTTCATATTCATATTCCGCCCTCCTTTGCGAGATCCCGTTCTGCGGCTGTGGGTATCTCACACCTATTCATATTTCACAATGCCATCCATCGCATCCCGGGGTGGCCCTTCAAACCGACTGACATATACCGGCGGTAAGGTTATGCCTTACCAGAAGAAGGGTCAAGCCATCCGCGGAGCTTCGGGGAAGACAATTTTGGGTGGCCGACGACACCGGTAAGCCAACCCAAGATGAAGTGAGGGGACCACAGGCTGACGATATCTTAGAAAAATTCTCAAAGATTCAATTCACGGCGTCAGTATGTTATATATTCATCCTTGACTAGGTATTATTGCTAACATGGTTATCTAGCCAAGCCCGCTATCCGGTTCGTGAATCTTCTTTCGCCCACCCTATCTCATTTGAGATTCATTAGCATCAATACTGACATTAAGAAAAACAGACGTCTGGCACGCCGTGGCGGTGTCAAGCGTATCTCCGCAGGTATCTACGATGAAATTCGCACTGCTCTTAAGGCCCGTTTAGAGACTGTAAGCAACTCATCTACCCTATTTTTTATACTCTTTACTGATACCTGGGATCCAGATCCTCCAGAACTGTGTGATTTATGTAGAATACCGAAACGCTAAGACTGTCACCGTCCACGATGTGGGTTTTCTGAGTACTGATTACTGCTGCATAAGAGCACCAACTAATTTGGCAAATAGGTCATTCATAGCCTGAGACGGCTTGGACAACCCCTTTGGGGCTTTGACCCCGATACCTACGATGGTGCAAGGAAGCCGATTAAGCCTTAATTGGGACTTTCATTCGTATCAAGCGAGTTCTGTTACACGATTTCAGGCGTTTCATTTCGACATTGTTTGTCATGGCGGTGTACAATACCAAGACTGTATTTTGACGAGCGAACATGGGACAAAAACAATGTCACACGGAGCAAGGCGGAATTTCCTGTTTAAGAGAGAATCGAGAGAATGATTGATTGACATTGATCATGAACTATGCCATAATCAGATAATTATAAAATTCTGTGAACGAAAGAAAGATGATATGGGGTATCTCGAGTGACAGTACAGGTAGGTACGGTATCAAAAACAAAAAGAAAGAAAATAAAGCAAAGAGTAGCGAGCTCCGACCATTATATGCTTCCCATCCAAGTAGCATCTCATCTCCCCTGACCCAGAGTCTATACTGTAGCATGACTCTCCTCTAGTGGTATCTGTATGTAATTTGTTTGCTGATCGCAACTTCTTTCCGTCGGTTGTATCGTTTTCTGGGGTATTCGTTTAACGCAGTCTTCAAATCTTCTCGTCATCTTCCATTCCTCCCCTTCTCCTCGTCATCGTCTCGTATAATCGCATTCTTATGGTGATGAACTTGTCAATGGTAACCTCTCCACGCTTGGCATCAGAGAAATGGTGACTGATCAAGCAAACTTGTTTATCTCCTCTTCCTAACCAAGTCCCAGTTGGATAGGATACCATCCAAGGCTCTGGTGGCTCGGACCTCGTCACGTCGGAATGGAGCGTTGAAGATGCCGGGGAGCAACATGGCACTGTTGGCGTGCTCTTGGGCGAACCCAACCTCCGCATCCTTTCCACATCGTTCCTTGGTAACGCGAACAGCTTCCTGGAGGAGATCCTTTCCGACACCCTTTCCGCGGTAGTTGAGGTTGGTGGTCCACGCGCGGATAACACCCTTGCCACCTCGTAGAGAAAGTGAGCGTCTGCGTCTGTGGCTGGATGTTGGATTTGGCTCAAGGCGCAAGACAAGGGTTCCAATGATGTCTTGGTTAAGACGAGCAGCGAGCAGAGTATCCTCCTCCCCATCATTAGCTCGTAGCCAGTTCCAGCGCAGTCGTTCAGCCAAAGAGATATAACCGTTGGCCAAGTAACGAATACCCATGAGGTAGCTCATGATTACACCGCAAGACACCGTCATACCGAGTCCGGAGTCACGAGTGATGCCGCTGAAATGATAGATAGTAGCCAAGGTTGCTGACAAGCCGGCGAGGCAAAGCGGATGGAAAACGAGGTTCAACGAGGCCCTCTGTCGCATTTGGGCAATCGAGTCGGCGACGAGGCGCATACCTTCAACCTTGTCTTGGGGCTTGTCGAGCACCTCAAGAGACAACGGTTCGACGTCGTCATCATCGTCAAAGCCGAAGTATGGAGTGGTAGCTGCAAGCGGAGAAGGTGATGGTGCGACAAAAGAGGTGAAAGGAATAGATGGTCCGAATTGCGGGGTGCTGGTGGCTGAAGTCATTGCTGAGTGGAGGACAAGGTTGGCGCGGAGGAATGTGAAGAAAGCTGCAAGTCGCGATGTTAGTCATGGTGTTTTGGCTTTCACATTTTGGTTCCATCAAAATATGTTCTTAGGTCGAACATAATATACATGATTTATGACGGTGATAAGATAAAAGAATCTATCACGACATCTTCAGGGTTTGATGAAGCTCTTGAGCGAACATTCAGAGCTCATATGTTCAGTTTGTAACCATGAACCCGAATTTGGATTGGCCAAGCCAGCTGAAGGGCTGACGCTAGGGTAGGGTTTGGTGGTGTCCATGGTAACCAAACGACAGGGACTCTTACACCCAAACCAGGAAGGGCTCAACAAAGAGGAGAGTAGAACAAAAGAAAAGAAAAGAAAAGAGAAGAGGGAAACCTACCAGCACTTGTTTTCAGGACGGGAACTGCACCAACTCTATCGACAACAGTGCTTGGATGGCAAGTCCTCAAGTCGAGCTCTCGAATCGCAATGTGCTGAGGACCTTCCATGGTGGTGTAGGTGGCCATGGTTGAATATGGCGTATTAGACTTAGACTACCTTGAGTAGTGTGTGAGATATAGAATAAGATAAGAGCAGTCAAAGAAGAAGGAAGCCAGCCTTCAGAAACAAAGTCGACCAGGTAAGTTAATAAGGATGTAATGTAATATATGATTATAAAGTTGAGATATATGATTATGTTTAACAAACAATGGATCGAGGGAGGAAGAGGGAGACAGGAGAGAAATAGATCGAGACGAGTCCGGGGGAGGAGGAAGAGATTTCAAAGTTTCGAGAAGGGTCGTCAGCTCCTGCAAGTCGAAAAATAGGCTTGGGAACGACCCGACGCTCTGGTGGCCGTAGCGTCCTTTTCTTTTTCGAATGCGACACACTCTGCATTAGGATCCTTGCATTGTGCGGCGCTGTCACGGCGTCGAGGCCGGATCCCTGGGCCCTTGGCTTCATCCCTGGCAACGTTGGTTGGGTCTTTGTCTCTTTGTCTCTGGTCTGCCTCCGCGTGTGTCTGTATCTTGCGAGTTTGGACTGAGCAAATGGTCTGGTTTTCTGTCTAGCGTAGATGCGGGATGGTGGGTTGACTGTAAAGTACAGTATAGTACTGGCTAGCTGGCTCGTAGCGGGTTGTTCATGTGGTAGCGGTGGTGTTAATGTCAGTCATGGTTGCGTGACAAGATACGCTATCTCGTAGAGCGATATCAATCGTCGTTGGCCTGGACTCTTGAGAAGGATTCGAAGTGGTGGTGTACTTGCTGCAAAGCACATAACTACCGCAGCTCCATCACACAATATTCTTTTTGATAAGGGGACCTATGCACCCCTCTCTTATCTACATAATCTCTTGCCCAATCATGGAAATATTTTGTCTCTTGACCGTGCAGTACCGTGATGTTCCAAATCCAAAGCTGTCCGTTTCCCCGCCCAGCGTAATCATCAATAGCCAACCTCATCCGTTGCCTTTTTGTTGAATGACAACAGGGGCCAATTCAGCCTTCAGCCCCTCTTCTCCACTTGGTTCCTAGCAACAAACGACTAGAAGCGGGGAGCCGAGACGGCCAGCAGTCCAGAGCATGTTAGTTTATTGTTGGTGCCCTGTAGTCTCATGGCTCAGGTTGGCCCATGCGAAATCGAAATCCCACAGGGCACGCGACGGCCAGTCAATTAAATTTGATTTGACCTTGCCTTAACCTTGTCCTTGCCGTGTTCGATTTGCAATAAAGGACTCAACAGGCTCCGGGGCAAATTATAACGCAGCCGAGCGAGCGAGCCATGAGTTCAAGGTGTGAGTGGACTCACTGATAGGTAGCTTGCGTTGGGTCTCAAACCAACATATGCAGCCCTCAAGTGCCTGAAGCTTTTGGTAATCGGGCGATATCGATATCATGGATGGATGAACCAAACTTTCATACAGAGGGCATATAGCTAATCGACACTTGGCACCCGGTTTCAATGCGACATATTCCGTAGCGGGCCCTTACTGCTGGATCGTCAGGGGCCTGGGAAATCTGTTTCCAAGAGCTGAATAGTCTAGACTAGCGATAAAGGTGTCTCCTCATCGCACTAACCGTACCGGCGCCGTTGTCTTGACGCCATTTTGCCCATGCGACAATAGTCCTTTGAGGATCAGCCGGCCAATCCAATAGTTCAGGTTGGCATGATACATCACTTGGTTCGGCTATCAACATACTGACGGCTGCAGCAAGAGTTGATCGGCCTCCAAGTGACATGATGAAGCAAGAAACAGCGTCGGAGCAGACTCGAACGTGTTCAAAATGGCAGTCTTCATGTTGCATCAACTCCACTTCTGACGTATCCAGCATATCCCTGGTTCCAGAAATGTTAACACATACGGAGTACAGAGTACAGAGTACAGAGGGGGAAATCCATTTGACGATGGTCAGTTACCTGGTTTAGCGACGGATGTGTGGGGGAACAACCGAGGATACATCATTCACCAACGCCGCGCAAGAGCACGAATCCTTCAACGTTACCAACGGTAACCGATTTGTTCGGAATTCTCTGACCGAAAGGTTATGCCTCTTAACCGCATGCAAGCAAGTACATTATGATGGAAAGTTTGGTGATTACCATTCTCTCCCACTTGCCGTACTGGTTCTAGTACAATACGCGGCTCAATGATTTCGTTGATGCTGTTGCTCATTGAACCTCGCGCTTTTGGGAGATGACGCCCGCTATTCTGATCATGAATAATATTCAGTTGGCCGATATACTTCGTACCCCATCCCGTAAACCTTTTTCGGTCGTTTCCCAGTCAGTGAACATTACCGGGGTCAATGCTTCAAACCACCAAGAAACTCGCATGAAACGCTCAACGGTGAAACTGATGGACGGAGCAAGGGCTCGAAACACTCTCCTCCGCCGTGCGTTTGACGACCGTCGATCTAACCCCCCTTGACGCTGCACTGGACCAGAACGTTGTTGCTGTTCCGAATTCACAGGGACTGCAGAAGGTAAAAGACCCTGAAACTGTAAGGTTAAAGATCCCTGCGAATAAACGTGACGTTTTTGCCAGTGGATGATTGCAATCACTAACGCCTACAGAATCCTTGTAAGGTGTAAGTTGACGACGTTGATATTGATAAACTCGAGGAAATACATAAGCAAAATCATTTTTGTTTCATTCGCAGGCCAGTATGGGTCCATAGCATCAGGGAAGCTTCTTAGTTGCTTTCGGTCAAGCTGATCGAAAT